>PVJN01031163.1:0-25067 GCA_004026805.1 Lasiurus borealis
GGGAGTGGCAAGAAATATTCAACGTGATGAATAGCAAGAACCTACAACCAAGAATAATCTATCTAGCAAGGCTAACATTCAGAATTGAAGGGCAGATAAAGAGCTTTACAGAGAAGAAAAAGCTAAAGGAGTTCATCAACTCCAAACCAGTGTTATATGAAATGCTGAAGGGTACTCTTTTAGAAGAGGAAGAAGAAAGAGGTAAAAGCCAAAAAATTATGAACAAATACATATCTATCAACAACTGAATCTAAAAATTAAGTGAATTAAAAATTTGACCAACAGAATAAACTGGTGAATATACTAGAATCAGGAGCACAGAAAGGGAGTGGACTGTTAATTCTTAGGGGGAAAGGGGTAAGGGTGTACAGGGAGAGACTGGACAAAAATCATACACCTATGGATGAGATCAATGGGAGGGAGCTAAGGCCAGAGGGAGGGGTGGGAGCTGGGTGGAGGGCTGCTATGGAGGGGAAAAAAGAGAAACAAATTAATAATCTGAATAATAAAGATTTAATTAAAAAAAAAAAGAACTGGTTTAGGTAATGTGGTGGGACAGAAATGCTTCATTTTCGTCATCTTATTTTTCACCCAAATTTACAGTGTTCAGCCATGTGACTTCTCTACCCTCGAAAAAGCTCAGTAACTTGTATGGGGGAAGGGAGATGGACTTGTAAGGAGATATATTTCAGAGCAACTTACTTAAGGAATACAATTGATGTGCCCTGGCTAGTGTGGCTCTGTTGAGCATCATCCTATGCACCAAAAGGTTGCAGGCTCAATTCGCAGTCAGGGCACCTGCCCATGTTGTGAGCTCCATTCCCAGTGGTGGTGGTGGTGGTGGTGGGGTGGTGGGGTGCATGGGGCGGCGGATTGCAGGAGGCAGCAGATTGATATTTCCTTCTCATATCCATGTTTCTCTCCCTCTCTAAAGTCAATAAAACATTAAAAAAAACACATGATTATTAAAAGAAGAAATGTAATTGCTGTAAGAATGTTTTGTGGGAACATAAAAGGGGAAGCTGATATTGAAGATGAGCACAGTTATGTTTCCATTTATGTAGCAGATGTTAAAACCTGAATCTCTTTTCATGTTTTGTACCATTTTTGGTTTATACAGCATTTTATGTTGTTTTGCTTTATTTATTTATTTTTGAACAATACAATGAAATTCATCTTTAGCTCAAGTTATTGTGAAGCCAAGAATAGATCTGGGCTGAGATTGGACCTTGTGGCACAAATTGTGGTTTGTAGGTTATGGCTGTTATTGTTCCAACAACTGCAATTTAAAAATTATTTAGAAGTAAATCAAATGTTGCGGAGACAAAAGTGGACCTGCTTGATTTTTAAATGGTGCTTTACAACAATAAGCAGATGTCTAAGTTTAAAAGGCTGTTTGGAATGAAATTGTTTCTGTTAAAAAATATTAGCATGCTTTTATGGAATAGTGCATTGCAGACTGCAGTCCTTCAGGAACCTTACCTGTTGCAATCCTTTCCCCCCACACCCACATTTCTCTTTATTTCCCTTCTCTGAACATTCAGAGGCATGCAATAGATTTCAGAGAAAGAAATATCAAAGATAGTAATCACAGGATTAAAACTCTACTGTCCCATTGGTCAGGTTCAGTGCTGGAGTGTTGCTCTGCAGCGAACCCCCATGGTTAGTAGTATGGAAGAGTCTGGTAACAAACATTACAGTTATAAGGAGGACTGAACCTCATTTTCATGGCTCAAAAATAGATGATTTTCTGAGGCTCTTAGTTAAAGAGTATACGAAGGCAAATTTGTTGCCAAAGGAAGTTTATTCAGATTTTAAAATCTGATATATCTATATAGATCACTTGAGGGGATCTATTTTGGCTCTAAGACCACTTGTTTCTTATTATGGGATTTAAAGAAAAATCACTCACAGTTTTACACCTAGAAGGTGTTGAATAAATATTTTATGGTAAGATGCCTTTGCAAAGCACTTGATATATGAAAGTTCTTTAGTAGTAATCACTGGTATTTAACACCAACTATGTGCCAGGCTGAGTATTGTGTAGTAATTGTCCAATTTGTCTAATAGTCCCTATGAATTGGAGTACAATCAATACTACTCTCATAGTGTACAAATTCATCAAGTTTTCAGGATACAAGATCAATATACAAAAATCAGTAGTATTCTATACACCTGTGATAAACAATCCGAGAATGAAATGAAGAAAACAATTTTATTTATAGTACCATCAAAAAGATAAAATACGTAAGAATGCATTTAGCAAAGGAAATGTAAAACTTATGCTCTGGAACTACAAAACATTATTGAAGGAAATTACTATCTAAACAAATGGAAAAGTAGCCCATGTTCATCCCATGGTGTCTTTGTAGAAATTGACAAACTGATTTAAAATTCATGTGGAATTGCAAGGGATCCAGAATTTGGAAAAAGAATAAAAAAGTTAACAAACTCATGCTTCTCAATTTCAAAACTTAATACAAAGCAACATTAATGAAGACAGGTACTTCTATGAGAATAGACATGTAGATCACTGGAATAGAATTGAGAATTCAGCAATAAACCTGTGCATCTCTGATCACAAGGGTGCCAAGACCATTCAGCTCAGAAAGAATAGTTATTTTAATCAATGGTGCTCAGAGAACTGGATGTCCACATTAAAAAAAATGAAGTTGGACCCTTATCTCACACCATATACAAAATGTAACACAAAATGGATCAAAGACCTAAGTTATAAGAGCTATATCTAGAAAACTCTTACAATAAAGCATAGGGATTAATCCTCATGACCTTCGATTTGTCAGGCTGTGGACTTTTTGATATGACACCAAAAGCATGAGCAACAACAGGAAAAAAATAGACAAGTTGGATTTTATAAAAACGGAAAACTTTTGTGACTTAAATGACTCTCAAGAAGTATACTAGTAAAGACAGCCCACAAAGTGGGAGGAGATATTTTTAAATGATATGTCTGATAATGGCTTGTATCTAGAACACACATAAACATACCAGTAGTATGACAAATAACCTATTTTAAGTGGGCAAAGAATCTAAAAGGAAATTTCTTCAAATAATGGAAGCAAATGGTCTATAAGTATGTGAAAAGATGCCCAATGTTGGTAGTCATCATATAGATGTAAATCAAAACCATAGTGAAATACCACACTATGTCAAGTAGAATGCCTCTGATAAGAAATAGATAACAAACACTGGTTAGGGTGTAGAGAAAGCAGAACCCCCTCATACACTGCTGGAGAGAAGGTAAAAGAGTGTATCCACTTTAGAAAATGGTTTGGCTGTTTTATAAACAGATACAGAATTTCTGACCCAGAATTTCTACTCTTTGGTACCTACTTAAGAGAAAATGAAAACATGTCTACATGAAAGCTTGCACATGAATGTTTATAGCAGCATCATTCATAGAAGCCAAAAGTTGGGTACAACCCATATATTTATCAGATAATGAATGGATAAACAATATTCATACAATGGAACATTACTTGGCCATAAAAAAGGACCGAAATATTGATGTAGTATACAACCTTGAAAACATTGTGTTAAGGGGAAAAAAAGCCAGTCACAGAACACATTTAAAAATTATATTTATGTTAAATTCCCAGGATAGGGAATAGATTAGGAGTTGCTTAGGGCTGGAAGTTCTTTTTAGGGGAAAGAGCAGGTGATGGCTAAAGAGATTTTTTTTTGGGGATTATAAAATACTCTAAAATTAACTGTGATGATGGTAGCACATATCTGAATATAATTGCAAATTTTAAATGAATATATGGTAGGCAAATATCTTAAAAAATCTATTATTAAAAAATTTCTACCTAACTCCTTAATAAAAATGTTGACACAAAGGAGTATGTTCATATGTAGACATTCGGGAAAGAAATTAAACCTTGATGGCATGCCTTTTCTCTGATAGAAGGCACATGTCTGCATTACAGGGTTTCGTTTGCCCCAATATTGATTTTTTACAGAGAAGAAGGGAGAGGGATAGAAGGTTAGAAACATCGGTGAGAGAGACACATCGATCAGCCGCCTCCTGCACGCCCCCTACTGGAGATGTGCCCGCAACCAAGATGCCCTTGACTGGAATCGAACCTGGGACCTTTCAGTCCCCAGGCCGACGCTCTGTCCACTGAGCCAAACTGGTTTTGGCCCAAAATGTTTTATTAAAGGAGATTGTTTACTAGGTTGAGCAAGACTTAATTAAAAAAAATATATAACTAGCACTGGCTGATGTAACTCGGTTGGAATGTGGTCCTGAGCACTAAAAGGTGGTTTGATTCCTGGTCCCAGCGCCTCCTTAAGTTGTAGGCTTGATCCTCAGTCTGGGTGCATGCAGGAGGCAACTAATCGATGTTTCTCTCTCTCTCTCTCTCTCTCTCTCTCTCTCTCTCTCTCTCTCTCTCTCACACACACACACACACACACACACACACACACAAAATCACTGATAAAAAACTCGCTTCCCTTTAAAAAAAAAAAAACACGCCAATATATACTTAGCTGCTTTTGTAATTTTCCCCTATGCAATTTTGGGTATTTCTGATCAAGATTAACTGTTATAAAAGCTCATGAAATAGTTTTCTCTGAAGCCTGTACTTAGTTTAAGCTTATAGAAAATATAAGCTCTTCATTGATAGGAAAGAGTAACAACTAATAGTCATTAAACGGTTATGCAAATAGATACTGCTCTAAATTATAATTAATGCTATTCAGTAAATCTCACAAGAAATCCATAAAGTAAGTGTAATAACCCTGCGTTTAAAGATGGGAAACTGAGGCACAGGGTTTAAGTGACTTAGTCAAAGCCAAGAAGATAAGTGACAGAGCCTGGTACTAGGTAGTGGTGATGCTTCGTAGAATTCTGGGCCAGATAGCGTTTACCTTAAACGATAGATGTTTCTGCAGTGTGTGTTCAAAAAGACTTTTTATAAGTGAAACCATATTTTTAGTGAGCCTATTATTTCAAATGAAAACTGCAAATAAATCAATTCCTTTTTATCAGTCTTGACAATTGTGACATCTTAAATCAGGACACTGCTGTATCTTTGATTGAATGCAGTGATTTCTCTGGTAATTCTGTTTATTTGGGGTAGGTTTCAGCTGTATTAGTTTCACTCTGCAAACCTTTACTGAAGACCTATTTTTTGTAGTAAAGAAAAAGTGCTGTAAGAAAACCCAAAGGAGGTCATTTCTGATCTAGAATTAGCTGTTACAAAAGCTTGTGAAATAGTTTTCCCTGAAGCCTGTCCTTAATTTAAGCTTGTAAATTAAGCCTTTCATGTCTCGGTTTTGTATACACGCTACAGCTGCACTGTCCAAAACAATAGCCACTAGACACATGTGGCTATTTAAATTTACATGCAAATTAATTGGAATTAAATAAGATTAAAGAGTTAGTTCCCCAGTCACCAGTCACATTTCAGGTAAAGTTGCCTGTAGCTACCAGTGTCTACCATTTTGGACAGAGCTGGATTAGAGACATGATAACATATCCTTGGGACTTCTTGTAGGGGAACTAAGATAGTATAAGCAGCCACAATGTCTATAAGTAGATGATGGATAAAAAAAGCTGTGGTACATTTACACAATGGAGTAATACTTCATCGTAAAGATGGAGATATAATCTTACTTATTTGTGGATTCGGATGAACAAAAGAAACCAACAAACAAAATAGAAACAGATTCATAGAGACAGAGAACAGTGACAGCTTTCAGAAGAGAGAGGGGTTGGGAGGCTAAGTGACAAAGGTAAAAGGATTAAGCAAACACACAACTCGCAAACTCAGATGACAGTAGTATGGTGATTACCAGAGAGAAAGGAGGATGGGCGGGATAGAAGAGTGTAAAGGGGAAATAAATAGTGATGAAAAAAAAGATTTTCCCCCAATGATATGGGATAAATATAATTTAGCAGATGCCATTCCCCCCTAAAAGGAAGGAAGATGATAGATGCACTGTTGTAGGGAATGGAAAGTAGAGGAAAATGATCTAATGAGACTTCTTATATAAAATTATATGTTACTTTTTTTTTAAACTAGGAGAAAAGCATACAATATGTTTTATGTGATCTAGGAGTCTTCATAAGGAAATAAAGACCTATGGAAACAGACCTGAGTATTTTATGCTAGTTTTGTCTCTTTAGTACTCAAGGCATGCATTCCCTAGGAACCAGGATGTTGTCCTATACAGTATAACAATATTGCCATTATCACACAAGAGAAGTGATCAGTTTGTCCCCAATATTATATACTAGTAATGCCAGAGCTTTTAAAACATCCAGTTGTTCTCAAATATCTCTTTTGCTTCTTTTTTTTTCCCCAGATGAGGATCTTGTTTTATGCAAAGATCAGGTTTTATGCAAGTCTTTAGTCTTGAGCAGTATCCATACCTCTTGTTTACTTTCATGAAATGACAACACCCTCAACCTTACTTGGAAGATGTTCAGACCTACAGTAAAGTTGAGAAATAGTACAAGCAATGCTTAGATTGATTAATTGTTACTATTATTTGCTTCAGATGCTTTAACTCTTTGTTTATAGTTATACTTTCCAGTCACTTGAGAGGAAGTTGCAGATGTCATGGCCTCTCACCTGTAAATGCATTACTGTGTGTTTCCTAAGAAAATGATGTTCTCCTACAAAACGCAAACTACTGATCACACCTAGGCTTGTCATTATTAGCCTTTAGGTATGTGTCTGTTTTGTATTTTGTAATCGAGGGCATTTCCCCCACCTCCATAAATACACCAAGTGGCCAGATTATTATGACCACCTGACGTTTGTAGGCTAATTAGCCATACACTGCATCTTATGGGATATGGTAATAGTCGGCAAACTGCAGCTCATGAGCCACCTGCGGCTCTTTGACCCCTTGAGTGTGGCTCTTCCACAAAATACCTTGTGTGGGTGCGCACGTGCAGTGTGATTGAAACTTCGTGGCCCATGCGCAGAAGTCAGTTTTTTCTCTCAAAAGAAATTTCAACCATTGTACTGTTGATATCTGGCTCTGTTGACTAATGAGTTTGCAGACAACTGGGATATGGAAGCCGAAGGCCTGTTCGAACACCTTTGTTCTCTGCAGATAAAATGTCTGCAATTCATACATAAGGATTGGATAGTCGAGCTTTGGAAAAAAGTCATGTGGTCCTATGAATCAGTTGCATCAAGCAGATGGTAGAGTGAGAATTTTGCAGAAACAGCATGAAAGCATGCACCCCACATGCATGAGTACAACCTTTCAAGCTTGTGGGGGCAGTGTTATGCTTTGGGTCATGTTTGCCTGGCATGATTTAGGCCCTTTAATTCCTGTGGAACAACATCTGAATAGCACAATATACCTAAATATCATTGCTGATCAAGTTCATCCTATCATGTTGATGGCGTATTTCAAGGGAGATGGCTTCTTCCAACAAGACAATGCGACATGCCACAGTTCTCATATTGAGCAGGAGTGGTTTCAAGAACATGAGGAGACTTTACCTTGTTTAGGTGGCCTCCACAATCACCAGATTTCAATCCAATCGAGCATTTGTGGGATGAAGTTAAAAGAGCCACCAGACATCTGGTTGTACAACCATCAAATCTCACAAATTGGACAGTGCTATTCATCAGGCATGGTGTCAGATTCCTTGCATCACCTTTCAACATCTCGTGGAATCAATGCTGAGAAGAATTGCCGCAGTATTAAAAGCAAAAGGTGGCCCAACAAAGTACTGATGGGGTGGTCATAATAATCTGGCCACTCAGTGTATATATTTGATCTTGACATTGACATCTTTTACGAGGCTAGGTCCTCCTATAATGTGGATTTTTCTGGTCATTTCCTCGTGGAGTCACTTCACTTGAATTCTCTTTCCCCTGCATTTCTTGTGAATTGGAGTTAGATCTGTAAGCTTTCTTCGATTTAGGTGAAATGTTTTTAAGAAGAAACATTCATAGGTACTTCTTGTTGTATTTCACATCAGGCTGTATTCCACCAAGTGGCAAAGCTCAGTATCACTGACATTGGGATAATCTACAAGAGGCACCTCCTGACGTGCCTGGTGTAGATTATCTCAATGTCAGTGATACTGAGTTTTGCCACTTGGTGGAAGTGACAAAAACAGTAAAAAAGTTACACTTTCCTCCTTGTAATTACAAAGGATCCAGTGTGATGATACTTTGTGTCTTTCAAATGTGATAGTCCACAGTGTTCTTTCATATAATGGTTTTAGCATCTACTGAGGATGCTTTGTGGATGAACCTGAATTAGCTATTTTGCTGGTATTGCACATGGGTGATTTTCCTAGTTCGGTAGCACTTATTAAAAGGATAGACATAGGATCTTTTCTATTTCTCTCCTCTATTTTTGACAATTAATATATTTTCTGACACAGTTTATGTGATGGCAAATGCTTTGTGAATCTGATTTTATGGTTTAATTTAGTTAATTAAATATGTGATAACATACATTCTGTATATAATCTTGTTTCTGTAAGAATTTTTATGTGTTGAGATCTGATGGGGAGGTAGTTCTAGGGAGAGGAAACTAATTCTAGTCAAATGTTTATGGCCATTTTAATTTATAGTATTGAAGCCCTTATTTTCCTTTATTTTAAATATGCTTATGACTTCTAAAGAGATGCTGTTTAAGAAGACATTTCTGGTTGTGCAGAGTTAGCTAACAGTTCAGTTGGAGAGCTTTTATTCAGTTCTGGGCATGGACATCAAGAATGCCATCATATACTTAACAGCTTTGGAAGCAAGTGTTGGAATGTAACTATATAAACTTTTTCTTTTTCCTCTGCCTGATCTTTCATTGCTTCTTTGGTTTTATCACCAAGGATGGGTGTGAAAGCAGCTTGTCTGAAATTCTGTTGCCCTTAGGGAGTGATTTAAAATTCCCAGGATAGTTTTAGAGCCACTCTTGATCTTGGAATTCTGGTAATCTTCTGGCTGAAATGAACATGGATTCAAGGAGGGGTCTGGCTACTCTTTTTTTTTTTTTTAATGTATTTTATTGATTTTTTTACAGAGAGGAAGGGAGAGAGAGAGAGAGTTGGAAACATCGATGAGAGAGAAACATCGATCAGCTGCCTTCTTCACACCCCCTAATAGGGATGTGTCTACAACCAAGGTATGTGCCCTTGACCGGAATCGAACCTGGGATTTTTCAGTCCACTCTATCCACTGAGCCAAACTGGTTTTGGCAAGTCTGGGCTACTCTTAACTATAAGTGGGTTTCCCCCCCTTTCTTTATGAGTGTAAGATACACTCCATAGGGTACATTTTATTTTAATTTTTATGTGATAAAAATGATTTCATTCTTTATTAGGATGTGTTGAGCAGGGAATCTGCATTTTATTTATTTCCTCACCTGAGGATACTTTTCCATTGAGTTTTAGAGAGTGGAAGGGAGAGGGAGAGACAGAGAAACACCAATGTGAGGGAGAGACATCAATTGGTTGCCTTCTGCATGCCCCTCCCTCACCCACCGGGGCCCAGCGCCTTGACTGGAATTGAACCCGGGACCCTTCATTCCACAGGCCGATGCTCTATCCACTAGATCAGGGAATCTGCATTTTAAATAGGCTTCCTGATGATTCTGTCAGTGCATCTGTGCTATGGGGTAAGTAGAGGCAGCTCCTTAACTCACCTCCCCTCGTGCCCCAGCCTTTGTAAATTAGAAAGGTACGCTGAATAAATTCCCAAGAACAATAAACTAGATTTAAGACACAAGTCCAACAAGTTAAAAAATGCCACATGCTAACATGCTAACGTTATTTGAAAGTAATGTGGATTCAGAAACCAAAGCTTTAAAAACTGTCTGATACTTGCGCTTTCAAAATGTGGATACTATTACCCTGGAATAGATCTATTTCTAGGGGAACTGATGTGATGAAATGTCTCCCATATTCTTTTTAAAAAATATCAGGATGGCAAACATTGTAGGGACTCTCCTTAGCATTAACGTAAGTGAGGAGGACTGGCATTTCCTACAAGGCACGGCTGCCGTTTTCATGGGCTCCTGGATGTTTACAAGCTTGTGGGCAGTTGTTTCCCTTTGACATGGGTTTCACCTGAGCTGGGGAGGCTTAGGATGCTTGATGAAGGGAAGGTAGAAAGAGGCTTTCCAGTCGCGAACAACTGGCATAGATAACTTTGTAAGGAGGCCATTCATGACCTGCCAGTGTCTGCCCGGCAGGTAGCTGCATCGCAAGGCTGCCTAGGAACCCCCAGTTAGCGCCATGGAAGGCACTCCAGAGATGCCCAGCTTATGCGCACTCAGCCCTTTAAGAAGGGTTTCCCAGTGTGCTCTAAAATGACATTGTGATTGTTTTCTTTGAAAGCTCAAATATAAGAAGGTTACATTTATTTTTTAAATTGATTTTGAAGAGAGAAGAAAGGGAGAGGGAGGGGGGGGGAGGGAGAGAGGGAGAGAGGGAGAGAGGGAGAGAAAGGGAGAGGGAGAGGGAGAGGGAGAGATTTGTTGTTCTATTTATTTATCCTCTCATTAGTTGATTCCTGTATATGCCCTGAGCTGTGACCACACCCACAACCTTGGCCTAGCAGGACAATATTCTAACCAACTGAGCTCCTGGAGATAGAGCCCTGGGTTTGAATGCTGGCTCTGCTGTGTCTAAAGGGTACAGTGGAAAAGTTTTCTCCAAGAGACTATTTTCTTTTCAAATTTTACTTTTTTAAAAAATTTAATAAATCTTTATTGTTTATATTATTATAATTGTTCCTCTCTTTTCACCCCATAACTCCCCTCTACTGGGTTCCCACCCCACCTCTGCCCTTACTCCCTCTCCCCCCACTGTCCTCAACCATAGGTGTACGACTTTTGTCCAGTCTCTCCCTGCACTCCCCATCTTTCCCGCCCCCCCCCCCGAGAATTGTCAATCCATTCCCTTTCTATGCCCCTGATTCTATTATATTTTTTAGATTCACTTGTTGATGGGTATGTATTTGTTGTTCCTATTTTTTAATAAGAGACTCTGTTTTCTTTCTGTAAAATAATGATAGAGAGATTATCTTCCCCCACTTTACTCAGGATAGTGATACTAGGATTGAATCAAAAGGAAATTATGTATGAGAATGTGTTTTAAATGATAAAATATAAATAAATCAGTGATTTAAAAAGTTATTACTCTCTGCCATTACCAAGAGAATTAAGTTTTGAGTAAATAGTCTGGTTTACAGTTGAGTATTAACATTTTAGCCATGGAAGAAAATCATTTTTACCTGTTTTGAGTCTTACTGTTTTGCTTTTTAAGTTCCCTTTGCAGATAGGAACCTATTGGGAAGTCATTTTCTCGACTTCATTATCTGTTGGAAATATGCAATACTTAAAATGTCAACTTTGGTTTAAAAAGATCTAAGAGAAATTAACATTATTTTAAACTGCAGAATCATGCTTTTTATATATCATTTTTACTACCTAGGGAGAATCATGCTTTTGGTTTAAAAACACATTGGAGGTTTTATTCAAACTTATTTTAAAAATAAAAATAAGGGATGTTGCAGGTAGATAAGAAAAAAGAGCATTATACTGGGAATAGTTCCTTCCTATTGTGTTTTATATTTGCTCTTTTTTTTTTTATTCCCACCCCTAACCCCTTAGAGCCGTGGTCGGCTAACTGCAGCTAGCTCTTTGACCCCTTGAGTGTATCTCTCCCACAAAATATCACGGCCTGGGCGAGTCTGTTTTGAAGAAGTGGCTTTAGAAGTTTAAGTTTAAAAATTTTGGCTCTCAAAAGAAATTTCAATACTTGTACTGTTGATATTTGGCTCTGTTAACTAGTGAGTTCGCCGACCATTGCCTTAGAGGAATGGGCAACTGTACACCCTGTCCTAACTATGAAGTCCCACTGCTTTACAACCTTTCCTCCCTCCCTTCTTCTTCCTTGGACAGAAATAAGTAAAAAAAAAAAAAGTGTTTTTTTTTTTCTTTGAGGCTTATTAGGGGTTTTAAATTTGAGTTTGATTTGTGACTTGTCATAGTTTGAATACTTTGTTTCCATGGTCTTTTGCTTATCTCAGCTTCCCAGCTGCATGCCCAACTTCTGCCTCTTCTCTCTCTCTCAGCAGGTTAGTTTAGCTCATTTTTAAGGGGTAGAACCAGTCATTCCTCCTTCCTCACCCCCAGTGATTTTCCAAGGGGATTGGGATTAAACATCTCAATTCTCAATCTCTTTTCCCCCCTATTACTGAGTAGCCTTGACTTCTGGATCATGGCAGTACCCATCCATTTATATTTATTCTTTTTAAAAGACTCTGATTTAAAAGGCAGCAGCCAGCGAGGAAAAAGTAATGCATGCAGATTATCTATCCCCGTGGTCAGCAAACTCATTAGTCAACAGAGCGGCAAACTTCGGCTCACCAGCCGCGGTTTGCCGACCACTGATCTAACTAATTAATCCAGTAAGAGTGAGGATGACTATTGGTGATTCTCAGTCAGTGACCTTCCCTTTTTCAATATATGTTTGTCTATTTAATGTTTCTCAGTCTTTAGTGCACCAGAGAAATCTAATACATTGGTACTCACTGAAGTCCATTCTTTCACATTTCTAAGAGGCAGCTCAGGTGATCCCACTCCAAGGTAGCCATCAGATCACACATTGGTAGTCATACTTTTAGAATTGTGAAATGTATTTTGCAGACGACACACCAAAGAAAATATACAGATGGCAAATAAGCATATGAAAAGGTGCTCAACATCATATGCCATTAGGGAATTGCAAATTAAAATAACACGAGTTACCAACACACACACACACACACACACACACACACACACACACACAATCTATTAGAATGGCTAAGATCTAAAACACTACTAACAACAACAAATACTACTGGCAGGGCCCTAACTGGTTTGGCTCAGTGGAAGCATCAGCCTGGGGACTGAAAGGTCCCAAGTTGGATTCTGGTCAAGGTCATGTACTTTGGTTACAGGCACATCCCTGGCAGGAGGTGTGCAGAAGGCAGCTGATTGATGTTTGTCTCTCATCGATGTTTCTAACTCTCTATCCCTCACCCTTCCTCTCTGTAAAAAAAATCAATAAAATATATTAAAATATAATACTGGCAGGAATGTGGAGCATTAAGCAGGAACTCTCATTCATTGCTGGTACTACTAGTAAATGATTTAGCCACTTTGTAAGATAGTTTGGCATTTTCTTGCAAATCTTAATTGCCAAAAATTGAAAGCAACCAAGATATTCTTCCATAGTTGAGTGGATAAAGAAACTGTGGTTACATCTATACAATGGAATATTATTTAGTGATAAAAAAAGATAAGCTAGCAAACCACAAAAATATAGGAAAAGAAAATAAAAAAGATGTGGGAGAACCTTTCCATGCATATTGCTAAGGGGGAGAAGCCAGTCTGTAAAGCCTCACATGTGCAATTTCAACTACAGTATATGACATTCTAGAAAAGGCAAAACTAAGGGATATAGAAAGGTCAGTGGTTGTCAGGGGGTTTGTGGGGAAGGAAGGATGACTAGCTGGAGCACAGGACTTTTAAGGCAGACTATTCTGAATGACATGGTAACAGAAGATTTAAGACATTATGCATTTGTCAAAACTTGTAGAATTATATAACACAAAGAGTGAAACCTAAAGTACGGCCTTTAGATAATAATAATATGTCTATATTGGCGCATCAATGGTAATAAATGTATCACACCAATGCAAGAAGTTACTCATAGGGAAACTGAAAATAGTGTGGGGTGAAGTGAGGTAGAGTGAGGGAATATATGAGAAAGCTGTACTTTCTGCTCCTTTTCCCCCTGCACATCTAAAACTACTCTAAGAAATAGTTTATTAATTTTAAAAGGGTATTTGGAGTTCATCCTTGTTCCATAGGGAAAGAACTGGAATTAAGATAATTTAAAAATTTAAAAAGTTATTGTACTTGGATTGAACATGAAAAGCCGGACTTTATTTTGTTGTTTTAAAAATAAAAGAAAACAAAAGAGAAAAATGGAGACGTCTTCAACAGAAGGAGGGGTGTTCTCTGTAAGTACTAACAGAGATCCTCAAATGCCTGTGTGTTGTTGACCAGTTAGAGAAATAGCCAAAGGTGATGGTATTTCTCTTACCAAATCAAAGGATTAGATCTGTGAAGAAATGTTGAGTGAATGTGCGGTGTTTTCCGGGTATCTAAGAGCACAGTGTAGTGTTTCCTCCTGTGGGAAATCTGTTTAAGGTGCTTCATCAGCAAAGGTGGGTGTCCTCTTCAGTATCTCTCATTGGCAACCAGGAGCCTAACAGCTTGAGCATTTTAATCCCTGCGTTGAAATCTGCCTGCCAGAATAGGAACCACCACCCCAAGAGTTAAAGGAGAATTGCATAGCTTTTTTTTTTTTTTTTTTAGTTAAAAAATTTCAAGTCAATTTCTAGTGTGAGTTAGAGTAGGCTGCCCTTTTAATCATTAAAGTGGGCTCTTAGAACTCCTGATTTAATGAAAAGATAAAAATGTTTTGTAATTAGCAGATCAAACACTACTGTGGCTATGCTGTTTACATTGTCAGTATGTAAATGAAACTTCTAAAGGGAGTGAAAAGAATTTGTTTAACACCTCTTTAATTTTGTTTATGTAATTCCTTTGCTTAAAAGCCCCCCCCCCACTCCCACTTCGCATTGATAATGCTGAGGTAAACATTAACCTACCCCTTTCACTTTGGTATCAAAGAATTTGAAAATCAGCGGTGTTCGAATTGTTGTGATTTTTTACAGAGAGGGAAAGGGATAGAGAGCTAGAAACATTGATGAGAGAGAGACATCGATCAGCTGCCTCCTGCATGTCCCACACTGGAGATGTGCCCCCGACCAGAATCGAACCCGGGACCTTTCAGTCCACAGGCCGACGCTCTGTCCACTGAGCCAAACTGGTTCTGGCGAAACTTGTTCTTGAAAGGTTCGTTCATAAATTCTTAACCATAAATGAATCCATTGATAACATGAATTTAAATTTAAAGATGCACCAAAAAAAAAAAAGGTGTTTCCATGGGATATCTGGAATTGGAACTCGGCAATATCCTTCTGTCTGAATCAAGAAACGCAGTGTAACTTAGCTTGCATTGTATGTTTGGAATACAACATCTGATTAAAAACAAAATCTGTTAACAGAAGCTTTCTGTCTAGATGGTTAGGCAGGTTAGCCCTGTGTAAACTGTAGTTCCAGTGCAGTTCCTCAGACTGGAGGGTGGGGTATGGTGTTTCCTTAACTGTGCTCTGATATGATTAGAATGCTGTACCTAATAAGTCACTACTTTAAGTAAAAGTGAATGCTGACTGCTTTATTTCAAGGCTCTACCTAGGCATGTTTGGGAGGACGTGCATAATGAAACATGGGTAAGCCTTGCTTATTTGCAAGGAAACTATATTTCAATTCATCCACGTCTGATTGCGTTATTTTTTTTAAGAGAATTTTTTAAGGGTGAAAATGGCAAATGGTCTTTATTCAGCAATATGAAGGAAAGGCAAATGGAAGCCATAAGGAAAATGAGCAGACAAATGCCACAAACAGCACAGGACAAATCGTTTTGTGAGATTTAAAAGAGAAAATATTGGGACTTAAATTTGAATCATTCTCCCTTAAGTGGTACAGGATCAATGAAATAGGAGTATGTTCTCTTCTTTCAGGTTCCATTCGAGTATACTAACATTTCTCAGTATTCACAAATTCTGCATTTGCCAATTAATTTTCCATTATAGTTTACATTCATTGCTATTCTATATTAATTTCAGATGTACAGCATAGTGGTTAGACCCGTGGCTGGCAAACGGTGGCTCACGAGCCACATGCGGCTCTTTGGCCCCTTGAGTGTGGCTCGTCCACAAAAGACCATGGTCTGGGCGAGTCTATTTTGAAGAAGTGGTGTTAGAAGAAGTTTAAGTTTAAAAAATTTGGCTCTCAAAAGAAATTTCAATCATTGTACTGTTGATATTTGGCTCTGTTGACTAATGAGTTTGCCAACCACTGGGTTAGACAATCATGTATTTTAGAGAGTGATTCCCCCCTGATATTTCAAGTACATACCTGGCCCCATACATGGTTAGTACCATACTATTGATCTATATCCCTTGTGCTGTAGTTTAGATATCTGTGACTTTTCTGTAACTACCAATTTGTACTTTTATAAGAATTTATTTGAGCCCAGCTGATGACGTAAATGCAGGGAAGGAAGATCTGAAATGTTCCCCCAGATTGCTTTTTGGTTAACATCCTCCTAGCAGGGTATCCCAGAAGCAGCCATTATATAGTGTTTTCTGAATAAAATTGCTCAAAGCCCTTGGATTAAAGAGCTGTCCAAGAGAGCCTATGACTTGTGTGAAGGTTCTCTGTTCTCCAGTGGTGGGTCGTAATGTGAATTCAGGACCAGAAAGTGTGGGAGCATGTCTGTGGAAGAGTATTTATCAAGAGATTTGTCCTAAGCTCCAACTTGAGCTTAAAGAAAAACACAGTCATGTTAACTAAAAGCAAGGTGTTAGGTGAATCTCTTGTCACTGTCTAGTTACAGCAGTGGATCCACTTTCATTAATGTTCATAAAGGGAGAGAGAGGATTTGACCTTTCTGTTTGTTTGAAGTAGTTATTAAATACTCACAGGAAGAAAAGGAGCAAAGAAGTGTCTTTATGACCATTAGCAAGGATGGAGTTGTGTGCATGTTAGTGACTACAATGGCTAGACTATTCTGTGAGAACAGTGGTAGTGAAGCCAGGACTCTTGGGACTTGCTAAGGTGACAACAAGCAAGGGCTTTCTTTATTTGGGCCTCATTAGTGTAACTGGGACAGGACCGCCTTCCTCCCTGTTTACCTCACACAAGTCTGGTGAGATTTAATTAGTTGTACTTACAAAAAACTACCTGGGACCCACATGTAAGGGCGGAATTCACCTGGTACCTGCCCCTCCCCTAAAGAAAACAACACAGCTGGCTCTTCCTTTCCACACTGACTCTCTGGTCACCTAGCTGGTGGCCTGCCCCACATTTATGCTGTTACCATGCCTGTCTTGTCTCTCCTTCGTGTCCCTGATTTGATTTTCAACTTAGTATTGAATGAAAGGGTCCGGTGAGATAAAAGGGCTCTTCCTCTGTACCACAAGATTGCACTTCCTCATACCTTTCATACCTAGCTTCTTCATAGAAAATAACTTTGTGTATGCTTCTATAAGGTCTCACATCAGGTTCTTGCTAAATTTATGTTTTAAAAAATATATTGCCCTGGCTGGGCTCAGTTGGTTGGAGCTTCATACTGTAAACCAAAAGGTGTCAGGTTCCATCCCCGGTCAGGGGGTACAGGGGATAACCCATCAATGTTTCCTTCTCACATTGATGTCTTCTCCCTCTCCCTCTTCCTCCCCCTCTGCCTCTCACTCTCCCTCTCCCCCTCCCTCCCTTTTCCCCTTTTCCTCTCCCTCAAATCAGTAAAATAACGTATCCTTGGTGAAGATTAAAAAAAAAAGTATGCCGAGACCGGTTTGGCTCAGTGGATAGAGCCTCTGCCTGGGGACTGAAAGATCCCAGGTTTGATTCCGGTCGAAGGCATGTACATTGGTTGCGGGCACATCCCCAGTAGGGGGTGTGCAGGAGGTGGCTGATCGATGTCTCTCTCTCATCAATGTTTCTGGCTTTCTATTCCTTTCCCTTCCTCTCTGTGAAAAATCAATAAAATATATTTTAAAGAAAGTATATTTGTTCATTCATATCGGTCAGGATCATTGTGAGCAAATTATGCTGGTACTTAGAAAGCATCTCTCTTATTTGGAGACATGTTTTTTAAGTGTCTCAGAGCTCTTTATAGAAGCATGTTTCCCATTGTTTCTCTATGATGCCTATTTGATGTATCTTTATTCTTAACCCTGCTTTCAAAAACAGTTAAATGTTTTATATCCCTGAGAGTAGCACTGTCCAATAGAAATAAAAGGAAAGTCCTGGTTGTAATTTTAAGTTTTCTAGCAGGTATATTTAAAGAGTAAGAAAACAGGTAAAGTTAATTTTAATAATGTAATATGTTTAACCTAATATATCCAAAATGTTATCATTCAATTTGTAACCACTATAAACAATTACTAAGATATTTTATAATTTTTCAGTACCTTATCTTCAAAATCTGGTATATTAGAATAGACCTTCATTCTGAGTGATTCAAAAAAATTGAACACATCTTTTGTGCCAGATATAACCGGGGAAGAGATGATTTATGTAGATTTATTTTTAACTCATTCAGCCATTCTTAAATTCTTATTTAGTGAAGGTTGGTAGAAGAGAATAGAATCCAAATCTTCCAATTTGTTGTTTGTCTCCTATTATGCTAAATTCTAATAATCCCTCTTGCTGTGAAGTATATTCTTTCATTAGTGATAAGGACCTAAAAGGAATCCTTTTCTGTTTGGTGGTATGTAGGTTTGTTTGGATTCACCTGTAGAAAATAGACCACTCCAGCCAGTATTATCAGGGAGGAGTTTGATATAAGAAATTAGGTCCTTCCTATATTGTGGAGGAGCTGAAAGAGCAGGCTCTGGGTTGAATTTCTAGGAATGGCTCTCAGACGAATATTGTAGAACTGGCTCACCAAGGAAGCTGCTACCTGTACTGTAAGCAGGAAAGCTGAGCAGCCAGGCAAGGCAGCCTCCCATTGTTATAGCAGCTCGTTCAGGACATCACAGCCTTGCTGGCAAAATGGTGTGGATGTTGGGTATTGACTGTCTACTTCTGAAGCCTCAGGAGCACAGTCTGCCTTACAGTGTTACTTCTGTCTTTCAGAGCTGTTCTGGTGTGTCCATCAGAACTCTGGCAGTGTGGTCTTCTGCTGTCCTCTGTTGTGCAAAAAGGGGCTGGGATATATTTGATGAACAAGCCTCCAGTAGTCACCCAAGTCAAGTGGTTTGCCTATTGGTGTGGAAGTCAGAAATGGGCCAAGGTGAATCTCAGATTAATCTGGGGCTATTTGTCTTGCGATAACTTCATAGGGATGTGAGAAGGTATTTGAGCTGAGAGAAACAGGTGGTGTGAAAGTGTTTTTCTTCTCTTGAGAGTGTTTCTCCAGGTCAGTATCTTCTGGAAAGATAAGAGCAAATGGTAATATGTACTCCTGGATCAAACTCGATTATTACGTATTTTGAAAGCTCTGAGAGTTCAATTCTACACCAATCTATCAGTGTTGCTTAAATATTTAGGTTAGTGTTCTAGCCTACTTTATCAGGCTTTTGTGTGTCTGAACATTCAGGGCTTTTAAAATATGAAGGAGGGGGGCCTGGCCAGCATGGCTTTAGTGGTTTAGCGTGGACCTGTGAACCAGTTAGATTCCTGGTCAGGGCCTGGGTTGCAGCTCGATCCCCAGTGTGGGGTGTGCAGGAGACAGCTGAGCACTGTTTCTCATGACTCTTGGGACTATTGTGGGTCAAGGAAGTAGACATCAGGCAATGTTACAGGATTAATTCTAGTTGAAATTAATAACTTTTACCATAGTGACTTTTCACATAGCTGTTGTTTTTCATAATGTGGGTATATCAAGTAATTTGAAAATTTAGACACTGCAGTCAGGATCACTTGAACACAATGCGTCATTCTTTTATTGCATCTCTAAATGTTTAGAGTATCTCATTATGATTAGTGGTAAGCAATGGATCTCTAAATAGGGTCCCCAGCACCAGTATCATCACCCGAGAACTTGTTAGAAATGCAAATTCTTGGGCCCCCCTTGGACCTCCAGATTCTCTGATTCAATAGGACAGTGGTTCTCAACCTTTCTAATGCCGGGACCCTTTAATACAGTTTCTCATGTTGTGGTGACCCCCAACCATAAAATTATTTTCATTGCTACTTCATAACTGTAGTTTTGCTACTGTTATGAATCATAATGTAAATATCTGTTTTTTCAAACTATCTTAGGTGATCCTACTAGTGATTCTCAATCTGACCCACAGGTTGAGAACCGCTGCTATAGAGCCTAAGACTGTCGGAAAACACAGATATTTACATTACGATTCATAACAGTAGCAAAATTACAGTTATGAAATAGCAACAAAAATAATTTTATTTTGTAGCTCATATGTATGAATGGAGAAAACTCTGAGCTACAAAATAATTTTATGGTTGGGGGTCACCACAACATCAGGAACTGTATTAAAGGGTTGCAGCATTAGAAAAGTTGAGAACCATTGCAATAGGAACCCACAGTCTGTGTTTGAGCAAAAGCCTCTAGACTAGAGTCTAGGTGATTTTGATTTTCAAGTTTAGGAACATTGACGTGAAATGATTCAATAGTCTCCTTTAAAGGGATTACCAGTCACCAATTCTTCCTATCCTATTCTAAAAATAGGGCAACAAAATTTTGTCCTTGGGCAAGTAACATAACCTGTATGTATCTTAGTTTCTTACCTACAGAATTGGAAAACTTATACTTTTGGTGAGGTTTAAATGAGTTAGATGATTAGCATCATATGCACAGAACAGTTTGATAGTTAATTAGTATTCATATTATTTTATGTCTCATTTTTTTTCAAAAACACTTTTGGAGGTAAGAACTTGATTTCATTTTATCAGGTGGAGACTTAAGATGGACATACACTGTTTGGTTTTCAGGTAGCATTTAGCTTATCATAGTTTTATTTTTATCCATTAAATTAACTTTACTTAAATTTCTTTTAACTACTTTTTCAGCACTTTTTTCATTTCCATTTTAATATGTATATTTTAATATGTATTTGTATTTGTGTGTGTGTGTGTGTGTATGTATTTTTTAAAAAAATATATTTTATTGATATTTTACAGAGAGGAAGGGAGAAGGATAGAGAGCTTGAAACACTGAGAGAGAGACATCGATCAGCTGCCTTCTGCATGTCCCCCCACTTGCCCTTGACGGGAATCGAACCTGGGACCCTTCAGTCTGCAGGCGGATGCTTTGTCCACTGAGCCAAACCGGTTTTAGCTGTGTTTATGTATTTTAATACTTAGGATATGTTTTTATTGATTTTAGAAAGAATGGGGAAAGTAAGGGTAGGAAGAAAGAGAGAGAAATATCAACTAACTGACTCTCATATGCACCCTGACCAGGGATTGGCCTGCAATCTAGGTATGTGCCCTGATCGACAATTAAACCCACAACCTTTTGATGCACGGGACAACACTCCAACCTACTGAGCTACCCAGCCAGGGCTGTATCATGTGTATTTAAAAAAAATATCCTTCTTATGTTGTGATAGTTTAATTTTGAACTAGTTTTCAAACTTGGTGGCCATGTGAAAAGAAACAGGAAAACAACCAAAGTTTCCTTACATCCGTTTAGGCAGTAGCCTGGAAGAACTTTTATCTGTATGCTAGTGTATAATTTTTAAAAGGAGATAATGTGTGGATGGAGAAAACTCTGAGCTACACGACATTTTCCTATTTTAATTTTCCTTCAAGTAATAAAAGGGTAGGTTAGAAATTTTTCTTTGTTCCTGAAATTAATAAGTGCAATGAGAAATCTAGAAGTTATAAGCTTACCTGTGTTCATAAAACTTAAATATTTATTTCTTTACAAGTTAAGTAACATTATTTGAAAATACATCTTTGTCTGCTAAGGATGATGTGTATGTATGTGTGAGTGGCGGTTCTTGCTTTGTTTGTGTGATGGATCGACTGTGTGTGTTTCTATACTACCAAGACATGACTTCTATTTTCAGTCGGTAGTTTACTCCTGGCTTCTTTGTATGAAATACAGTCTAACAATTGTGTAGTTAGTTTACAACGTCTGTGTATGACTCATCTTCAGGCTGTGGCGTTTTCAAGTTACACTTAAAGGTCAGGGTCAATTTAGTTCTTAACTATGACTTTCCTAAGTGGGAAGTGAAGAGTCAAAAGGAGTAAAAAATATGGAATTTGTTGGATCTGAATCCATACCAATAGTCTTTGTTCGAAGGGGCTGCTTTTTAAAGGAGAAGAATTAGTATTGATAGAAATTCCCAGAATTGCCCACAAATTTTAGACTTAATCTTTTTAAACCGTGTTGTTCATTCAAGTGGGATTATGAATTTTAATTTTTGTTTCAATGTTTAATTTTGTATCGCACTGACAAACACAACAAACTAAAAAATGCTTAAAGGTTCAGAATATCTTTTCCCCCCTCATGTCATAAATATACATACATCTCAAGCTGTTTTGTTGGCAGAGGCATTCCAAAAGTCTTATTTAAATAAAATAGTTTGAAAAATTGTTAAAATTGTAATAGATGTAAGAGAAATAGTTTTCCTGTTTAGAAAATATAGCATTTAGCCTTATTAATTTTAGTTTTATTTATATTGCACTTTAGTGAAAAACAAAATGTAAATTGAAAAAAAGGAATACTGGGAGTCCTTGGCTGCTTTTTATTACTACCGAGCTGGTAGGGCTGATGGAGGAAAACTAAGATCCTATGACTTTATTCTCTGGAATTCTGTCTGTTGTCACTGTGTAAACAAATTAAAACAATCTTTGGCTGCTCATGGAGTTTCTGCCCCTTGGACAGATATAATGTCCTGGCATTTTTCATATTCTATTATCAAAGCCAAGGTCTAGAATTTTAAGTGGGAAATTGGCTCTGAAATAATCAAACGCCATACAAAGTCCATGTGAAAGTCCAATAAAATAAAATTATGGTATTGCAAAAGAAGAGAGTTACTGAACTAAATCTCCACAATTTGAGGATCTTTACTATAAAGATGTTACTGTGTTCTGAGAGGGGAGGGGAAGTAGTTTGGGCCAGTGCGGGGCATTACTTTGATCCGCACGTGGGGAGTTGAGGGTTCATTTTCCCCCTGGGGATCCCTGAAGGAGGAAGCGTGGTGGCTGGTACAGACCATAGAGCATTACATGGGGATGAAGCCATTACCTAGCAAGCTTCTGCTTCAGGTTGAGAGCCCAGCCGTGAATTAGGTGTTTCATTTATAAATAGGTTTCCTTATTTCCTCTAACAGGGAGCAAAAGTGAAATTCCAAGTGGCTAGATGATGACATGCCTAGGGTCATGATGCTCGTAAGTAGAGAAACTGGGGTTTGAAATAGTTTTTTTATTCCACATCTCTTTTGGAACCTGCCTCTCCCAAATTCTGAAGACACACTGTGTTTTCCATAGCTCTTGTGTGCTGAAGTTTCATTATAGGTTGTAACCATCGGCATGCGTATCTTTTCATAATATCTGCATTAAACACGGCTAGAAATAAGTTGTAGGGACGAGTATAATCTCCCTTACACCTCTCAGACTTTGGAACATGTTGGGTTATCTTGGCGACTGGAATTTGGGAATGCAGATGCTTGCTGTTCAGTGGGGATTTATATAGGGAATGAATCTGTTTTTCCAGGAGCATCATTTGGGACCTCAAAAACATTTTTTTTTTTTGCTTATTAATAGGTGTCTTGAGAAAGTTACTTAGCTTCTCTAAGGTTCACTGTAAAATGGGAATGACAATAGTTCCTTTATGGGGCTTGTGAGTAACACAGTACTAGGCACAGAAGCACTCTGCAAATGCTAGCAGCTGTGGTTATTCTGCACTATTTGTGGATTTTTGATTCTTCTTAATGTATCCCTTTTACAGTCATTTCTCACCCCTTTGTTTTGAGGGTGGATAGAAGGAATGTAAATGTTACTCTCACACAGGTTTAGGTTGGAATCCCAAGCTCTGTGTACTTAGGGAATCTTTTGAAGTTGATTAATTTTTTCTCCTTCTACTTGGCCATTTCCTTTCCTGTTTTTCTCGCAGACATCCTGAGGACAAAAGATGTGATTCTTACATTCTCTCTCTTCCCCCTGCCCCCCTCATTCTTAGTTGGAATCCTTACTCCCACCCTACTCTATGTAAACTCTTTGAATCTCAATATCTTTATTTCTGAAACAGGGATAAGACTTGTACTTCCTTTCAGGATTATTACGAGGATTAGATGAGAATATAGCCAAGTTATTTGTACATAGCAAGGGCTCACTCAGCTTTCGATAAAAGGAGAATAAACCTTTTAAAACAGATGATATTGCCCTTCAGGAAAAGGAATTAATTTGCTTTACTTTTCAATTGGGATTTTTTTAAAAAATTCTTTTCATTCTACACTTGTTATATCCTCATGTGAAATTTCGTTGTGTGGATTTTTTGGGTGTGTACGCCTAAGGGCATAGTAGTTCTCACTTAAATTTGGCTCTTGCCTCAACTTGGTTTATTGAGACAGGAATGGCTTTTCAAGGCTTCCAGATCAGAGTATCATTTCTCACCATAAATATTTTAGCAGTCGTCATCATCATGCGAATAGTAACTATATACTTTTTGAATGAAAAAGTGGTATTATTTTTATGGGAAAGTTACAGAAGAAAATAAGATTATCTAGAATTCCTCCTCCAAGGGGTTGTTAGTACGGCATTTTACTGTATATACTTATATGCCCCCTCCCTCCTGTTTTTTATTTTTATTTTATTATTATGGAACTTTAAAGATGCTCAGAAAGGCAGAAAAAACAGTATAATAAACACGTATATACTGCTCAAATTCAGTAATTACTAACTCACATTCTTTTTTTAATTGAAATTCTTTATTGTTTAAAGTACACAGACATTCTTGTGTTGTTAATAGCATCACCCAGGCCTCCTTTCCCCTATCTCCAAATGAATTTATTATAAAGTCTGTCTTAGATGTCTTATCAATATCTCAGTGACATGGGCTTTTAAAATGTTATCAACAACTATTTAAAAAAATTAAATCTTTATTATTCAGATTATTACATTTGTTTCTCTTTTTTTCCCCTCCATAGCTCCCCTCCACCTGGCTCCCACCTTTCCCTCTACCCTTCCCTCCCTCCCATTGACCTCATCCATAGGTGTATGATTTTAGTCCAGTCTCTCCCTGTACACCCCTCATACCTTTCCCCCTGAGAATTATCAGTCCACTCCCTTTCTGTGCTCCTGATTCTAGTATATTCACCAGTTTATTCTGTTGATCAAATTTTTAATTCACTTAATTTTTAGATTCACTTGTTGATAGATATGTATTTGTTGTTCATAATTTTTTATCTTTTACCTTTTTCTTCTTCCTCTTCTAAAAGAGTACCTTTCAGCAT
>PVJN01031164.1:0-25075 GCA_004026805.1 Lasiurus borealis
AAGGCCAGCAACCAGTACCTAAAACTTAATGTAAACTGCAAATAGCAACTGGTATCGAGGGAGGTGAGGGAAAAGAGAGGTAGAAAACAAAGCAAGCAAAAAGCAAAATAAAACAAGTAGAATAAACTAAAAGAATCTCACAAGAAATTTCAAAAAATCGATATAATCACTTTTTAGGCAAACAACAACAAAAGGACTTAGAGAAAAAACAACTTTTTGGCTAATAAAGGCAAGAAGAGAGATGTTTGTGTGGATTTGTAGTAGGGGATTTGAAATTAGATATATAAATGGGGTGAAATTTTAACTAGGTAAAGAGATAGAATAGGGAGAATCTAAAGTTGGAAAAGGGAAAGAGAACTAAGACAACAAAATGGGGTAAATTAGGAGGAAGGTGTTGGCATAAAGGTAGAGTTGAGTTGGAGTAATATTATGCTAAAGGAAAGATGAAAATAGAATGTAGAACTCTAATCCCGAAATAAAATAAATAGAAAACAAAATGACACTTTTTTTTCCCAAAAAGTAAAGTACTAATATTAAAAAATAATACTAGTTTAAAACAAAAATGCAACAGTTAAAAAGGAAAAATCAATTGATGCGGAAAGAAAAAAAATGGTCTTTTAATTAAAATATGTGAAAATGAAAAATAAAATAAAATAGAGAAAAGAAAAAAAGGAAAAGGATAAAAAAGAAAAAAAATTAGTATGCTCCTTCACTTCCACTATTATTCTGTGTGTCATCCACTGGGTAGCAGTGTTTCAGAATTGATCTCTGAGACAAAGCAGGGGACCTCTCCAGGCTGTGCTCAGATCCTGCTACTCTCTGGTTCTCAAAGCCAATTTGTGGGGGTTTTGCAGCCGGGACACTGTAATAACTCCCAAGCTGTCCTTCTGCCCCAGAAAAAAAAAAAAAAAAAGAAAGAAAAGGAAAAAAAAAGGAGTCGTGTTCCAGAGCTCTCCTCCATCCACAGCTCAGAGGGTTTGCCTCCACACTTAGGCATCACGCCCTGCCCACCTCTGGGAGCCTCTCCAGGGGCAGCTTTCCCGCAGCCAGGCTTCCAAGGCGTACGCATCTCTGTTGTGCGGGGGTAGGAGACCCCATCCGACCCGGCCGAAATCTGACCCTTCCTCGCGCTGCGCGGATCTCCGAATCTGCCCCCCGCGGGTCCGCGCTGCCTGGAAAGTCGTGCTGTGTGTCCCCAGCTGCTCAGTGGATGCCTCCGTCAGCCGTAGCTTCCAGACCTCCCTTTTATCCCAGGCGCAGTCTGACCTCACCGTGTGCTCAGTGGATCTCTGAGTCCGCTGCTTGTCCATGCCGATTGGAGAGTGGAGTTCTGGGTCCCCGGGTCCCCAGCTGCTCGATGGGTGCGCAGCTGCCGGCTTCAGATGGCTGCAGACATCTACCTCCCTCTGAAAGATGGAGCGGTCTCCGCGTTCGTGCTGGGGGCTCGGGCGGACAAAAACCCCTTGGCAGTGGGGCTGCCCGGCTGGGAGAGCCCCATCCAGCAGTTCCCCCCCTTCTCCTGGAGGATAACTGGCTCTTAACTTGCCACCAAACACTCCCAGTGTGACTCTCAGTGTGACTCTCAGCCGCTCTCTCTCCTTCTGCCCAGCGACAAAGCTCCAGACGCATCTGTTTACTCTGCCGCCATTCCCCCCCCCCTTTTTTTTTTTAATATATTTTATTGATTTCTTACAGAGAGGAAGAGAGAGGGATAGAGAGCTGGAAACATCGATGAGAGACATCGATCAGCCGCCTCTTGCACGCCCTCTACTGGGGACGTGCCCGCAACTAGGATACATGGCCCTTGACAGGAATCGAACCCGGGACCTTCCAGTCCGCAGGCTGACGCTCTATCCACTGAGCCAAACCAGTCTCGGCTGTCATGTGCTTTAAACACAGCCTTCATGGCCCTCGTTTTAAATATGTCCATGTCTGAATTTTACAGTGGTTTCTATAAGATTGTGACAAGAACTTTATATAAGTGCTGTCATCAACACTTATCCCCCAGGAATAGCCACAATAGTGAATATACCCAACCTGCCAGGAAGAGCTTTGCCCTCCTTGAGCTTCCTTCTATTAAAGAGATGTGAAAATGCTGAGAAAAAGTTGGTGCCAGGATTGCAGTCTTTCCGCTCTGCCCTCAGTTTCCCCAGCTGCCACCACCCTGCCCTGATCATAGCCTATTCTTCCTCTGGAACATGTCTTGGAACTGCTGCTTTTTTTAAGGAAATGTCACCATTCTTTTTTTTTCCTTTTTTTAAAAATATTTACTGGTTTCAGAAAGGAAAAGAGAGAAAGAGAGAGAGAGAGAGAGAGAGAGAGAGAGAGAGAGTATTGTTGATCAGCTGATTCCTGCATACGCCCACCAGGGATCATGCCCACAACCCAGGCATGTACCCTTGACCGGAATCGAACTCTGGACTCTTCAGTCAACAGGCTGATAACTTATCCATTAAGCCAAACCAGCTAGGGCACCATTCTTCTTAATTTCTCTGTTGTCACTATAAGATCCAGGGATCTCAAATCAAATCAACTTGAACAAGGTAGAAATGGGCATGTACCAAATCAGACCAAGAATAATTACTGCCTGTGTGAATCCATTAAAAACAGTCACACTGATCACATTATTATGTCCTACCATTTGTCAGGAATTTTTAAGCCTCTACTAATGTTACCTTAAAATGCCTAAATGGAAATATTATTCCCAACCCACCCTGAACTTGAGCCTGTAGCTAAAGCAAGGCCTCCCAGTCTCCCAGAACAAGCAGACAGTTATTAATGAAGATACCCTAACCAGCTCTTGTATGCACTAACATCTGTTAGAATAGCATCTGTACAAGATTGCATGCATAATTGATACAGAAACATATCACTTTTGGTCACATACAAGCGTTTAAGATTTCATGATGATGTTTCCCAGAGTTCTAGGTTATGACTATCTGACTTTCAATGTTACCAGTTAAAGCAATCTGCTTTCATCCCAGGCGACTGTACAGCAGAGGTTTTCATTTGGAACAATCTACTATTTAAAGAGAATGGGGTCTTCACCAGAGGAGGGATCCAGAATCTGTGGCTGGGACTCCTTCAGAGTCTCCAAAAGCAGCAGTGTAGCCTGATACTCTGAAGATCTTCAGAAGGAAGGTGTTATGCTCAAAACAGATAAGTTTCCTTTCCAAAGTTTGTGTTTTTAGCTCTGCTTCCTGGGTAGGGTGAGTGTAGGGAAGCAGTGTATAAAGCAAATACTGACTGTTTTTGTTTGCATATTCCCCCAAAGAGCATTCTTAATGCTCTTGAAGTTACATTCACTGCTTTTGAGCTTACATCCTAATAAAAGAGTAATATGCAAATTGTGTCACTCTAAGACACAAGATGGCTGCTCCCATTTGGACACAAGATGGCCACCCTCCCCTGCCAGTCTGGTTGCCCCTAACTGTCCTCTCCTGCAGGGGAAGGCAGTTGGGGGAAACCAGGCCTTCAGGGGAGGGCAGTTGGGGGGCCAGGCCTGCAAGGGAGGACTGTTGTGGGGGACCCGGACAGGAGGGAAAGGCTGTTGGGGGGGAGGACCAGGCCAGCAGAGTAGGGTAGTTGAGGGGTACCAGGCCAGCAGGGGAAGGCAGTTGAGCGGGGAGACAAGGCCTGCAGAGGAGGGCAGTTGGGGAGGACCAGACCTGCAGGGGAGGGCAGTTAAGGGTGACTGGGCCAGCAGGGGAGGGCATTTGGGGGCAACCAGGCCTGCAGGAGAGGATAGTTAGGGGCAATCAGACTGGCAGGGGAGGGCAGTTAGGGGTGACCAAGCCAGCAAGAGAGGGCAATTAGGGGCAATGGGGCTGGCCAGGGAGCAGTTAGGTATCAATCAGGCTGGCAGGGAGTGGTTAGGGGGTGATCAGGCTGGCAGGCAGAAGTGGTTAGGGGCAATCAGGCAGAGGCAGGTGAGCAGTTTGGAACCAGCAGTCCTGGGTTGTGAGAGGGATGTCCCACCCCCTGTTAAGGCCTGATCCCAGTGGTATTGGGCAGTTGGACATCCCTGAAGGGTCTCAGATTGGAGAGGGTGCAGGCTGGGCTGAGGGACAACACCCCACCACACACACACACACACACACACACACACACACACACACACACAAATTCACAAATTTCATGCACCAGGCCTCTAGTTCTAGTATAAACTAGCAAGCTTACAGGCAAATGTGCAGAGGCTCTTTGTTTAACAAGTTTCTTTCTTCTCTAATTTCTTGGAAAAATGTTTTTGGAAGTGAAGGAACAAAAAATGTCTCTATGTTTTGTGTTTTTGTTTTTTGTATTATTAGAACAGGACCATAACCTTGTCAACCTTTTTGCTCCTAACTAACGGCATCTATCTTCCCCTGTGTGGGTATGATTATTGTGCTTGTGGGATTTGGCATAATCACCACTAGGGGACGCCAGGCACTTCAGAATAGTTCACCTCTGAGCAGAGCTAGGCAGGCTGCCAACTCTGGTGTTGGGAGGCCTCTAACTGGGGGAGGCTCTGGAACTGTTCCTGAAGGCCTTCATCTGTCTGCTAATTGGTTTGAGAGAAGAGCCCTGCCAGCCTCCAGATGGGAAGATGAGAAAGGGGATCAAGGAAGAGGTAAGGAACTGAGAAAACTGGTGAAAGGAGGGAGGAAGGGAGAAGAGGACTGGAGGAAGGGAAAAAAAGATTAAAGGGAAGGAAAAGGAAGTTGCTTTTTGTAGCAGGAGGGGGAAGAGGGAGGCTCCAGAAATATGGGGATATGGTATTTTTATGGAATACATGGTCTGGCAGGGGCACATGGAAGGAGCCAGGTTTTCACTTAATTAGGAGTCAAGGATGTCTCTTAGGTTTAGGTCTTAGCTATCCTGAGGCCTGGGTCTTCCCAAAATCCTCCCAGGCATACTGGTCAACCTCCAACCTCCATAATTTTTCTCTTCCCTTGGGAGTGAAAGTAAGTGACTCTTCACCACATGTTTTCTATGGGTTGGAATCAAGGCCCTACCATTAATTACTCTATGACCCTGAACTTGGCAAGTTATCTAACTTTCCAGCAACAGGTTTCATCTCTAAAGGGGAGATAATAATAGTACCCTCAATGGATTACAGAGATAATTAAGTGAATAATGTATGTTAATGCTGAGCACATTACCTGGAATGTAAGTATTCAAAATGTTAGTATATTGCCCAGCTGGTGTGGCTCAGTGGTTGAGCATTGACCCATGAACCATGAGGTCACAGTCTGAATCCTGGTCAGGGCACATGCCCAGGTTGCAAGCTTGATCCCCAGTGGGGGTGTGCAGGAGGCAGCTGATCAATGATTCTCTCTCATCATCGTTGATGTTTCTATCTCTCTTCCTTTCCCTTCCTTTCTCTGAAATCAATAAAAACATATTTTTAAAAAAATGTTAGTATTATTTCTATTTAAAATGATTCCTGACATCCTTTATATTCACTATAAATCATATGCTCCCTTTGGCTTTAATATATATGGTATGTTATATGTTTAATCTTTTAAAATCATTTTTTATTTTTTCAATTATGATTGACACACATTATTTTATTAGTTTCAGTTGTACACTTCAGCGATTGTACATTACATAACTTACTAAGTGATGATCCTGATAAATCTCATACCCATCTGACACCTCAAATAATTATTAGAATATTATTGACTATATTTCCTGCATTGTACTTTACATCCCCATGACTATTCTGTAACAACCAATTTGTACTTCTTTATCCCTTTACCCCCAACCCCCTTCCCATCTGGAAACCATCAGCATTTTCTCTAACTATGAATCTATTTCTGTTCTGCTTGTTCATTTTTTTTGTTCGTTCAATTGTTGATAGGTATGTATTTATTGCCATTTTATTGTTTATATGTTTTGACTTTTTCTTCTTCTTAAAGAAGAAAAAACATTTTCAAAACTTAAACTTCATAAAATACTGGTTTGGTCATGACGAACTTCTTTAACCTTTAACCTTTTCTTATCTGAGAAGCTCTTTATATTTATTTTGATTCTAAATTGTAGCTTTGCTGAGTAGAGCAATCTTGGTTATTGATCCTTGCTTTTCATCACTTAGAATATTTCTTGCCAATTCCTTCTGTCCTGCAAAGTTTCTGTTATGAAATTAGCTGATAGTCTTATGGGAGCTCCTTTATAGGTAACTAACTGCTTTTCTCTTGCTACTTTTAAGGTTCTCTCTTTGTCTTTTGCATTCTAATTATCTTGTGTCCTGCTGTTGGCTTCTCTGGGTTCCTCTTATTTGGGACTCTCTGTGCTTCTTGGAATTGTATGTCTACTTTCTTCACCAGGTAGGGGAAGTTTTCTGTCATTGTTTTTAAATAGGTTTTCAATTTTTCGCTCTCTCTCTCTTCTCCTCTGGTAATGTGAATGTTGGTACACTTGAAGTTGTCTCAGAAGCTCATTACACTATCTTCATTCTTTTAGATTCTTTTGTTGTTGTTCTGATTGGATGGTTTTTGCTTCCTTATATTGCAAATCACTGACTTGATTCATGATTTCATCTACTCTACTATTGACCCCTGTAAATTATTCTTCATTTCAGGTAGTGTAACTTTCATTTCTGACTGGGTCTTTTTTATGTTGTCAATGTTCTCACTAAGTTATGTTGTCAAAGTTCTTACATAACTGAGCATCCTTAAAACCAGTGTTTTGAACTCTGTATCTAGAAAACTGCTTGTTTCCTATTTGGTTAGTTTTTTTCTGGAGTTTTGTTCTGTTCTTTCATTTGGAACGTGTTTTTGACAGCCTCCCTGTGTTTATTTCTATATATTAGGTACAGCTGCTACATCTTCCTGTCTTGGTAGAGTGGCTTAATGTAGTAGGTGTAGGGTTCAATGGCACAACTTCCCCAATCACCCAAGCTGGGCAATCAATGTGAGGCCCCATCTGGGCTGTGTAAACCCTCTTTTTGTACTTTAGCTATGATTGCTGTTGGCACATCAATGGGACTTACCCACAATGCCAATCAGCTGCAATGACTGGCTGGGACCACTGACCAGTGATCTCTGAGCACAGTGGGGAATCACCTGTGCAGGGGCCTACCCCACAAAGCAGGCTTTACTTTGGCTGGCCTATGGTGTCTGCTGGGACAAGGGGCCTCCAATGATGCCCCTTGAGTGTGTCACTTGTGGAAGTGGTTGGGTGGTGCACTAATATGGTCTAAAAGTGTCCACTGGGTGTGTTGGCTCTGAGGCCTCATAGGAAGTACAGTCCAAGGTCAGCTTCCACCTGTGTTCTGCCTGGAGTTACCTGGAATGAGCTACAAAGTGATCTGGAGATGGCTGCAATGTGTGCCAGGCTTGGAGGTGCCCAGATGAGGCCAAGCTCTGAACCAAGGCTGGCTGATGCTAGTGCCAGGTCTGAGGCCACTTGGAGAGATGTACAGGGCAGGCTGAAGCCAGTTGCTAGTTGTTTGAGAGATTTTAGAAAAATATGAAGCATGAGCCTAGATAAGCAATTCATATTGAAAAGCCTCCTTAGCTTGGGGTGGGCCTGCAAGTTAGTTGGTGCAAAGTCTCAGGGAATCACCAGGGTGGGTGAACAGTATGAGCCAGGTTGATCAAGATTCAGATATGGTGCCTGCCTGCTGGCTCTGTGCAGGGAGGACATATCAAAGGAATAATGGCCTCTTCAAGGACTTCTGTTTGGGAGAAAGGTTCTCCTACAGCTCTCGTCTCGGTGCAGGACAATTCATTTCCTCCTATATGTCTCTGTTGCCTTTGGAGCTGCCACCCTACTGGAGCTCAGAGTGAGTGAGTCTGCATAAATCCATGCACAGGCCCTTTAAGAGGAACTATCGGGACTCCAACAGCCCTTTGTTTCATTCAGCCTCGATCCCTTCTGGTTTTTACAATCAGAATTTATGAGGACTTCTCTTTCTGGAATTGAAAACGTATGCTGGGGGGCTGGGTAATGGGCTGGGACCCCTCATTCCTCAAGGAGGACCAAGGTATGTATCCCAATTTTTATGTCACACAGGGGTGTGAGACCAATCTGTTCCATGTCTCTGCCTTTCCTACCAGTCTTGATGTGACTTCTTCCTTAATTCCCTAGTCATTGGACTTCCATTCAGCTAGATTTCAGATGGTTCTGAATCATGGTTGTTCTTGGTTTAGTTATAATTTTTACTTATGCTGCCTTCTTGACTGGAAGTCAGTATATTTAATCTTAAATAACAGGCAATTCTGGAAACAGAGATAACACTCTGCATGATAGTGTTCTATCCCAGAAGGCAATGATGTCTATTCTGAGTATTATCATTTGCAGTTGTTGTTTTTTTTTTCCATACCAAGAGTTTCTGATACAGGGATCAGTGGATTGACTAACTGGGGTTAGAACAGAGAACACATGGAATTTGTGGCCAGAGACAAATGGTTAGGGCTATGGTGGCAGCATAATATTTCCTCACTCCTTAAAAAAAAAAAAAAAAAAAAGGCCAGATACCCAAGGTTCTGCACCAGTGGTCTTCTCACAGGGCCATGGGTCTCTGCAGATCAGTGACCACCCAGATGCCATCTTGGGGAGATATGGGATGAGAGGCAATATGAAGAAGAAATCTGCTACTTCGAACATTATCGGAAAGAAGCTGTGTCATTTCAAAAGAAATATCAAATGACAAGTGGCACATGAAAGTTTTGTCCTTGCTACCTGCTCCGGATATCATGGTGCATGCTCTTATGAAGTTTAAACCAGTTTCTGGGTTTGGTTTGTTCTTTCTTAGAACTTCTTTTTGTGTAACATTGTTTCTCTGTTTTCTCCCAGTGGTAACAAATATCCGGCTCTGGCTTGCAAAGAGAGACTAAAATTCCATAACCCATCTAAGACTTCAGCGCACATCTGCTCACCACTACCAGTGAGAGCGTCTTTCTTCAGCTGTTGGCTGTCGGCAGCTCTTTGCAGGCTGGTTTCAGTTGTACAGGAACGACGGTAAGGGCCATGTGGTATTACCCATATGCTATGTAACCAAAATTGTATTTTCACGGCAAAGAGAACAGAAGCAGGACTCCAAGTGGATTTCAGATCAGTTCCTGATTCTCAGGCTGATGTCCCCTATCTAGTTTCCTGGTCCTCGTTTTACATTTCAACAAAAGGCAGAGCCTTACAGTCTAAGAGTTTATTTAGCCAATGTCATCTGAGAATGCAACAGGGTGATTTGTGGTGGGAGAGATGTGTTAACAGGGCCTAAACTGCTACCCAATACCCCCAACAAAAACTGCTTCCTGCAGGCTTGGAAAAGGAGCTGAGCCTTTGGAAAGTTTACCCTTCATTTTCTGAGGCCTTCCAATTTCTTGGTTGCAGCTGGACATGCTTTCAGAGAAGAGGAGATACCCTGGGAAAGCAAAGAGATGCCCTATCATCCAGCCCAGCTGGGGCAGTGGGAGCGGGAGCGGGAGCGGGTCAGTGTGACTTTGCCTGGCTTCCCGTTCTGGGGGCAGCCCAAAGATGGAATCCACTGGGCTGACTGGATTTTCCAGGAAGAACCTCATCAAACAAAACTACTTTCAGCTTCTATACATGTTCTCTTCCCTGCCAAGCATTCTTTCCCAAGCATTTATTAAGCACTTCCCATGTGGCAGACACCACGCTGGTACTCAGGATCCATTTGCCATTATTTACTTGGGGTTTGTTTACCAGGCAAAATGAAATGTGGATGATGAGCAACCTTGCTTTTCTGTGCAGTGCTTCTTGCTGAAAATGCCTGTGACTTCCCCACAGGTGCCCAGGGCTTCAATGTGATGGACAGAGTTCTTGCGATTTGTTCCAAATAAAGTTGAGGGCTGAAGGGACCTGTGAGAAAAGTAGTTTCTACCTTTGAGGCTTCCCTTCAGTAATTGGAAAGGAGTTCTGATTGGCAAGCAGGAGTCTCCCCAAATGGGAAAAAAGTTAATGGGGGTGGATGAGGGCGAGGCCCTGGTGTCTTAGCTTCCTGGAAGGCATTTAGGTGACTTACAGCAGGAAGATTGAGCAGCCATGGCATGCCTGCAAATTTATCTCCCTGAACTACCAACTCCCATAGGTTCTAAGCCTCTAATCACAAATTCGAAAATTGGCTAACTTGCAATGGCATCATTAAAAGGGCAAATATAAGTGATTTAAGATCTGTCCTATGCTAAATTGTTCTTTTTGTACACACCCCACCCAAGTAGAGAAGTTGCTCTCTCTCTCTCAAGTTAAGAGAGTTCTCTCACATCAGCCAGTTTCTCATTTGGCTGGACTGCAGGGCAATTCCCAGGAGGATGCAAAGAAGGAGGATTCTGCCCAGGAGAGGGGGCTAGCCTCAAAGCCAGTGGTTTCAGGATTATTTCAACTCTTCCAGGATGTATCATGTACACACAGTACTGTGAGTCTAACTATAATTACTATAAATTACTTTTTTCAACTGTGCCAGTGATGAAATAAGGGAGAGGATTTCATGAATCATCTTAGTAAGGAGAAGTAGAAAGGTGTGTACACACACAACAAAGCTATAGATTTGAATTCCGTTTGTTTGTTTGTTTCTTCCTCCTTCCCCTGTCCTTCATCCTCTCTGTGGAAGATCTTAGAAATCACCTGGAGTGGCAGCAGCTTGGAATTGAGGAAGGAGCAAAAGGTTTGGAGTCAGGGGCTGCCACGAGATTCCTGTCATGCTCCTGGTACCCACTAATTATGAGAAAACAGGGCAGGTGAAAACCTCTCTGAGCCTCACCTCTCTTAGCTGTGGGAGGAGATGGGAGGTACCTGTTCTCTCTCCATGGTCTCTGGAAGCATCACGTGGATCCTGCTGGGACAGTGCTTAGCAAACCAGAAAGTGCTTGCGGGGTGTGTGCTCTCTGTTCAGCCTTTCCATCTCATAAGTGAGGCAACAAGGCCCCTGCAGTGCTCAAATGAAAGCCTTGCCCTTTCAGTTGCTCCCAGCACTTGCCTGCTCACCCAGGATGCATTAGATACTTTCATAGCACCTGTGACTGAGATGGCTCCGGGGGAAGGGGTCAGGTGGGAGGGACAAGCTCTGGTGGAGGACGTAAAAAAAAAAGAAGATACTCTTTCTTTGCTTTTGAGGAACTAGTGGGTTGGGTTTCATGCCTCCCTAAGGAGTGAAAAGACTACTTCCCTGAGAGTTCAGAGACCTGTACTCAGAATCAGCTTTGCCAGAAACATATTAAAAACTTTGGGCATATCTCTCATTCTGCTTCCCTGGGCTTCAATTTTTCCCTGCTTTAAAATGAACAGTTTACAGATTACTCCCTAAAAATGTCCTATTATGATACCATTCAATTTAATTGGGCATCAATTTTTGTCTTATTAACTATAAATTTGAAACACTCATTTGCTCTGGGATCCTTTACTTTAAACATATTTTGACTTGTTATTTCTATTTCTAATTATCTTATTTGTGTAATAAGGACAATAATATAAAAAGTTATTTTTTTCTGAAAAAGTAAAAATAAAATGCCAATGGATAATTCATATAGGTAGGCTCTAAATAAGCTTTAAGTGGGAGCTTATTTGGGAGGTGCTAGGGAAAATATTCTGACATTTGTTACAAGAGGAAGGAAGACTTCATTCAGGACTATTGTAATGGGGAAGAGAGATTGGGCTTAACTCCAAATACAGAAAAGGCAGCTGGGGGTTTGTAGCAGAGGAGCAGAATGCAGGAGTCACTGGATGGAAAAATCACTGAGAGGAGACATCAAGGGTAGGAGGATGCTTGCTAAACCATTTAACAGGATTCTTGCTGGAGGGAGGTCAGAGTGAACAGAAATCAGGGACAGGGATAGGAATTTGATCTGATTTTGAGGGGGATCAGATATCAGTGGAAGGGGTTTCAGTAAACTGACTTACTAGGATTTTTCTACAACTGGACTAGGCCCAAGGATGAGTTGAGTCCTGGTTGAAAAGACTGTCTAACACTTGGTCAAGGAAAAAATTCTTGTCAGTGAGGGGAACTAATCTATTTTCTAGCACAATGTAATAGATTTGTGGGTGAATTTTAAGTAATTATTAGATAATTAGTTCTTGATCATTGTTTTGCAAATAAATGATCGAGTTGGGGAGGAGGGTATAGAAGGAAAAGTTCCATAGTGCTCAGATCATCCACCTGGCAGGGAGGGGGGGCAGGGGAGCTTGGAACCATAGATTACATGATATGGGGGAAATGACAACTGAGTCAACCACCTATGCTTCCACGAAAAATAGCTGCCATGACTTAATGTTTACTATGAAAAATCAACTGCTAAAATGTTTATTGCATTGCTCACAGACCCATCATTTTATAATAGAAAAGGAAGTTTTAAAGAACCATCCTATTAACTAGTGTCCAGAATGCACTAGGTAAACGTCACAGGGTAGATACACATTATATTGTCTATTCAGCATGCTTCTGTACCCTGCCCCCTTCACTACCTCCCCATCCCCAGGCACTCTTAGGAACCTTGGGTTCTGGAGCTTCAACATCCCTGTCTGTAGAACATTTCTAAAAGGAGAGCACCTTTTTTTTTGGCCTTAATATAGTATTTTAATTTAAGATTTGAAAGTACAACTTTGAGAGAGAGATTTTGAACCAAGAAAACAACCAAGTAGGTATCTGTTATTATCCTCAGGCCTTGGCTGCAGGGACTTGGGTAGGGCTGGTTTAGACTCTATAGGAATGAGGAGCAAGTACATACCCTGCCTTCTAGGAAGTTAATATAGGAACACTGCCCTGAGGTGCACAGAGCCACTGGGACTGCGGGAGTGAGGGAACATTCAGAACAGAATAAAAATTGACACAAATGGAAAAAGAAGTCATAGCACAAACCACCTCCAGACAGTCTGAAAAACAAGGAAAGTGTCTATTTCCATTTGGTTTTCTCAGACTTTGAAAACCTTCCAGAAGCAAAACAGAAAAATGACAAAATAAAAATTAGAAATACCTTTCTAAAAAGAGCAAAAGGAAAATAATGTTGTCCACTCACCCTCAAATACCTATAGAGAATGGAGAAAAATAAAAAAACCAAAGCACTTTTTTGCTTTTCCTTTATATGCAGGTTTTCAGTGGGGAAAAAAACAATTTTCAGATTATATTCACAGACTGACTTTGCTGAATAGATGTAGTATCATTTCATTCTATTAGAAAACAATTATTTTCAATTAGAACCTATTTGAAGACAATGCAGTTTTAGCCGTTGAACAGAACTTTTGGAGCTATGATCAAGGGGTTCCTTGAAGCAGTTTATGGGACATGAAGTTTGTCTTTTCTTGTACCCAGGCACAGCGACTTCAGAGCCCCAGTGCAAAGGCCTCCCTAATTCATAAATGAAAAAAAAAAAAGAAAAGAAAGAAAGAAAAGAAAAAGAAAAAAACTCCTTGCTCTGATCCACGATTGGAGCAACTCTAAGAGAGCATTGTCTAATCAATTTGGACATGACTAACTCAGCCAGAGTAGATTTTGGAGATGACTAAAAATAAATTATATCTCAATCGCTTCCCTGTAAACCAAGCATGTCAAACTCTTGGCTCACAGCGAATATTTTTGCAGCCCAGCCAATATAACAGTATGTAAGAAACATTTTAATAAAAATCTCATAACTTAATTTTTACAATATCCTGTTACACATAATTATTAATAACGAATTACAGTGTTTGTTAATGACTGCTATTATCGTGTTGCATTCATTTCCCTTATCCACTTTACATGCAGGTGCACCATTTCTCTCCCCTAATACTAGCAGCGAATATTTTAGCAGCTGATTGCCACATCATTAGTCTTGGACTCACTTGTTTGATGTGAGCAACAGGAAATATTTCACTTTCAGAGAACAAAAAAAATATGTTTATTTGCATTACACTTATTAATTTGAGCAGTTAGTCAGTGTCTGGTAAGTTCAAGAAAAAATATTAATTTTTATTAAAATGTTCTAATAATGTGTTAACAATCACTCATTTATTTCAGCCTTTTGTATTCAGCATGTCTATTGAAATAAACCTGTTTCTATGAAAATTGGAGCTTTTGTTTTTTTGTGGCCCACATAAACTTAAACCTTGTTTATTTGGTCCCTGTTAGCCTTTGAGTTTGACTTGCTTGCTCTATTCTAAACCATCTCAGTTCCCATTCTTCCACTTGGGCAGCAAAGCACTGGCCTCCCAGGATTCCTGCTTTGCCTTTATGTCACACTTTCTGGGCTGGGAGAACTTTCTGGGTAATTAGCATGCAAATGTGCGTTGGGGGTGGGGGGAGGAGGGGGCCGCAGGCGAGCTCCATCCCCCCACTCCCACCCCCACCCCCCAGAGAGGTTGATTTTGTTAGAGGACTCAGGAAGGCGTGTTTTTCCTGGAGACATGCTGGGGTTGGGGAGCACAGTGTAGATTGCACCGAGGCAGTAACTAACTGATAAGGAGCCTAATGGGAAATGAGATCCATCCCCACCGCAAGGCAGCCGATCTGTGCTGGGCCCTGTGCGCGGCACGCACTGGCTGGTAAAGGAGAGCGTCTGTTGTGAGCGATTCCTGCTTTTTATATTTTTAAAATGTTGTAAAGGAATTGTTTAAGAAGCTTCCATGATTATCTGCAGAATAACTAGCAGAGGACTGTATTAAGTCACACGATCTCAGTTCATTTATTATTTCTGAGGATGACTCCCTAGGGCTTTTGTGGAGTCTTTTTTCCGTCCCCAGGAAGGAGGCCGATGGAATGAGGCCTGCGCAGACTTTTCTCTGGTGATACTCAGAAGGACGGCTTCCTTCTCTCTTGTAAACAGTGCTGCTTGGAGCACTAAAAGGTGCATTTTTAAGACTGGGTTTCCTGGGATTTCAGTCTGTTGATAGTTCGTGGCTGGGATGACATATGTAGTATTCCAGATGCCTCCCATTTCCCTTGGGGTGACACATCTAATGGTACCTGAATAAAGAGCAGGGAGAAGTGAGCATTTTGGGGCATCAAGGCAGTTGGAAGCTTCTGGGGTCGTTTTTTGGCCAGACACCGATGGCCTGAAATGTGAGCTCCCTGCCTTTTGAGTTGCATTGACCCCGAGGTGAGGTGGGGGGGGCGAAGGAGGGCGAGGGGAGCTTTGTCCCGGAATGAGTGGTGACGGGGGCAGAGGATGAAAACGGGAAACTTCTTAGCATCCAGGATTATGGACACCTCAGCTTTAAGTCTATATGGAGCCAAATGCTTACAGTGCTAGTTATCTCTGTCACGGGTCTGAGTGTAACATTTGCTTCTTTACATGTTTGTCCACATTTTTAAAACCTTCTACCATGATACTGTTACTTGTAGCATACAATTCATTTTAAAGCTCCTCATTCTGAAGAGCGTCAGGGGGTTTCATGGAGCTGAGAACAACAGGAAGGCACTGAGGCAGAACACAGCGCTGTTTGGGCCGAAACCCCACCCAAGGCTCCCCAAACCCTGACACTAGCAAGCAGCCTGCCTTCTGCTGGGGTGCTCCAGCTGCAATATGGCCAGGGTGGGGTGTCTCCTCCCCATGAAGGAAATCTCCCATTCTCTGCAAGGTGCTCAGGAGGCCACCTCTGCTCCCCATCCCCACCGTGGAGGATGTGCGGACTGTGTTCCCTTAGTGCTGCCCTTGATTGTGATACCAGCTTCTAGCACATTGATTTATGGAGCTATTTGGTGTCAAGTAATTGCCCATCAATATCCTATTTATCACCAAGCTTGTCACGGATTATAGTTGCTATTCCACAAAACCAAGGCTTTTGAGAAAGAGCCAGTGATTCAAGACAGAAAAAGAACGTAAGAAATGCAACGCGTCCAAGCTCTTGTTTGCTTCTTACCCCCGGGCCTTCCCATGAACCAGGGGAGGGATAGCCTGTCCCAGGGCAGGAGCCTCAGCAGGACTGAGCCTCTGCTGGAAGACAGGGGGGCACCTTCTCACCCCAGCCCTTCTCCCCAGCATCCTTCCTAAATAAATGTGCTCTATGTTGGGAATAGCAACAAAAATATGTATATGCAGTAGATGATTATTTTTTTAAAAAATGTCCAACTTAATAGACTGGAAAGATATATATCCGTGGCTGATAAAAAACTTTTTTCTTCTTTGCTGTATTTCCAATGTCGTCTCTAATGAGCACATATCTTTTAAAAGAGAAGAATACATTTTGCCAATGTTTACTGGTGCTTGATATTCCCCAATTAAAGTCACTTATTCAGCTTCAAGTTTTTCGTGCTTTTAAAATGCAGAATCTTTGCGAAGGTGTTTTTAGCCTGCAGCTGAGAAGAACATTGATCTAGAAAAGAGGCTTTGGAATTGGTGGCCCCCAGAGATCAGGCTCTGAGGATCCTGCTGAGGGCAGGGTAGGGGAGGGGCTGAAAGACAGGTAGAAGTGGGCCCACCGCAGGGCTTACCTGGGGTGCTCCTTGTGATCTGGCATACCAGGGTCTTAGTACAGAAGTGAGGCTCCTCCTCACTTTGCTGTGCTGAATTCCTGGAAAGTTCAGTGCCACCCGGAGCCCTAGAGATCAGGATTCAGAACTCTCTAGGCCCTTCCCTTGCCCTTCAGCTTCAAGGGCTCAGTCCAGAGGGCTCTGTGGGGAAGAAAAGGAAGCCTGAGTAGCTGTGTGTTTCACAACAGAAAGTTCCAGCTGCTGAAGCTGAGTAATTCGAAGTGATTTTTCTTTTAAGGAAAAAGCAACAAAGTCTTTTATCATACTCCTCAGGCCCTCAGAAACCATTGGGGTAGATTTCCCTGGTCTTGTTTTCACATGCCAAGGTGTGAGGATATACCTGTCCTCACCCTGCACACCCCACAAACTCCTTGGGGAGAGAGAAAGAGAGAGGGAAAGAAAAGGAGAAAGAAAAGGAGGGAGAAAAACAGAGAGAGAGAGAGAGAGATTGATTTCCAGTTTTGTTCCTCCCAGCTCCACCCTCAATTGTGGAAGGGGCTGTGTATGGTATCTGTCTGCAGATTCCTAATTCTGCTGATTTTGTCTAAAATATGGGTCCCAGGGCACAGGCGTGGGATGAATGAGGTGAGGAGAGCTCACATTCAATGGGTGCTTTCCCTATGCCAGGCAATATTTTGACTACTTTCTACATCCATTTAAATCTTACAATCCTATGAGAAGGAAGCTATTCTCATTGCCATTTTCTGGACAAAGAAACAAAGGGCAAGAGAGTCACTCCTGAGACCACTCATTCAATGAGGAGCAGAGCCAGGATACGAATCCACCTTCACCTGAAAACCATGACCCAGGTTATCTGTTTGCAGGTGTTTAATTCAAATTTGCCTACATCTGTGCATAGAGGTTTTAAAAAATAATTATAGTGAAATACATTTCCAGGCATTATGCTAATTTTAATGTGCTAACAGTTCACATCTCTAATTAGGATGCTGGGGGCTGAGTGTTTCTGTTACTTGAAAAGGGAGGGCATTAAGAACCTGGTGGAAATACTTATTCACAGTCCAAGAACAGAAATAGCATGCCAACAGGTACTGATGCCCAGTGGGAGCCCAACATCTATATAGTCTCAACACCCAAGGATTTTAGTAATTAAATATCCCCATGGCATGAATCCATAAAGATAAGAAGGTAGGCCAAACAACTCAAGTCTATCCCACTTCAGTGAAAGAGAGAAAGAAATATTTCATACTAACCTCCTAGGTTCTCTGGCTCGGGTCCTGTAAATTGGATTAACAAAAGAAAAGCATAGGGGGTGGGGGGATTGTGACTTAGCCCAGCTTGCACCCTCTCCAATTGGACATCTCTCTCACAATCTGAGACCACTAGGTCCTAACTGCTCACCTGTCTGCCTGCCAGCCTGAGTGATGCCTAACTTCTCCCCAGTTGGCCCAATTGTCCCAACTGCCCTCCCCTGCCAGCCTGATTGCCTCCAACTGCCCTCCCCTGCCACAACTCGTCTCCTCTGCTGGGCCCCACCTCTGCTGTGGCCATCTTGTGATGACATTAGGGCATGATGTGGGAGGGTGTGACAACTACCTAGGCTATTATTAGTATAGATAAGTTTTATGTGACTCAGAAGCCATCATAAGGAAATGCAAGGTTACAGACAAAGGAGCACTGCCCCACAGTAGAAATCCTGAATTCCCTCTTCCTGAATAACTGCCCACATTCACCCCAACTGCTCAAACTCAGTTTCAGGACCCCTCAGAGTGTGTCAGAGTTCTGTGCCAGCAAACACACCTCCACAGATGTGAATTTCCAATAGGCAGGCACCCTGACCACAATACCCACAGGGCACTTGTGGGAGCCACTGTGAGCTCTCCCTGGGTGTGATCTTGTGCAAACAGGAGCACATTTCCCCCAGCAGTAGAAATTCTGAATTCACTCATCCTGGAGACCTGCCAACAGACACCTCAATTACGCAGCTACATGACCAGGACCCTTCAGAGTGCCTCAGTGTGCCTTGCAGGCAAATGTACCATGGGTGCCCCTGTGAGCTGCCACTGGGAGTGATTGCCTATCCACCAAAGGTGCAGCAGCAAAAGCTGAGTCTGCTCACCCCACAACTACAGAAGTCTGGACACTACAGTCATGCCTTTCCAGAGTACAGGCCCCCTGAACCACATCAGCCCAACAAATGGTTCCTTGGTGCCACTGTGAGTCCCCACTGGGCATGTGTGATTTCAATTAAGGGTGTAAGGTAGCAAAAATTGGGACACTCCCTTCCATAGCTGCTGACTTCTAGACACCGCAGTTGTGTCCTTCAAGCTCCCAGACCCATATCAAGAGAACCCAAATAGCTCAACTAAGGAACTGCACTAGATTACCAAGCCCAGGAGAACTGAGAGATTACACCAGTAGCACCATCCCCAAAAGAACCTGGGTAGAAAAGCAATTGGATCTACAATTAAAACATTACAGGAAAACATAGGAAGACAAAAAAGCAATCCCCAAAGGAAAGAAAAAGAGGGATCACCAGAAAGGGAGTTAAATGAAATTGAAGCTAACAGCTTATCAGAGAAAGAATTCAGAGTAATTGTTATAAGGATGTTTAAATGGCTGGCTGAGACAAATACACACAACTCAATGAGAATTTTAAGGAGCTAAATGAGAATGTAACCAATGTGAAAAGGAACCAAGAGGAGATGAAGAATGACATAGCTGCAGTAAAGAACACAATGGGCCCTAACAAGTTTATCTCAGTGGATAGAGTGTCAGCCTACAGACTCAAGGGTCCCAGATTTCATCCCAGTCAAGGGCATGTACCTTAGTTGCAGGCACATACCTGGTGGGGAGTGTGCAGGAGGCAGCTGATTGATTTTTCTCTTTCATTGATGTTTCTAACTCTCTAGCCCTCTCCCTTCCTCTTTGTAAAAAAATCAATAAAATATATATTTTTAAAAGAACACAATGGAAGGCTTAATTAGTAGACTAGAAGAGTCTGGGGACCGCATCAGTGAATTAGAAGACAAGATAGGAAAAACACACAAACACAGCAGCAACTGAAAAGAAGACTTAAAAAGCAAGAGGAGAGCCTAAAGGAGCTTTGGGACAACACAAAACGAAATGATATTTGCATAATAGAGGTACCAGTAGGAGAGGAAGAGAAGCAAGGAATAGAAAACCTGTTTAAAGAAATAATGACAGAAAACTTTCCTGATATTGGCAATAAAAAAAAAAAAACACATGCAAGTCCAAGAAGCACATAGAGTCCCAAACAAGAAGAACCTTAAAAGACCTACACCAAGACACATCATAATTAAATTGGCAAATACCAAAGACAAAGTAAGAATCTTAAAGGCTGCCAGAGAGAGACAGAAAGTTACCTACAAGGATTCTCCTATTAGAATATCAATGTATTTCTTAACAGAAATATTCCAGGCCAGAAAAGAATGGAATGGAATTTACAAAGTGATTCAAAGCAAGGGACTGAAACCAAGAATACTATATTCAGCAAAGCTATCATTCAAAAATGAAGATGGAATCAGAAGGTTCACAGACAAAAAAAGGGTTAAGAAAGTTTATTACTACCAAACCAGCAATGGAAGAAATGCTAAAGGAACTACTGTAAAAAGAAGAGAGAGAAAGGCAAGGAGAAACACAAACATTAAAGAAAAATATGACAACAAACATGTACATGTCAATAATAACATTAAACATAAATGGATTAAATGGACCAATCAAAAGATATAGGGTAGCTGAATGGATAAGAAAACATGACCCATATATTTGCTGTCTGCAAGAGACCCACCTCAGAACAAAGGATTCACACAGATTGAGAGTGAAGAAATGGAAAAACACTTTTTAGACAAATGGAAATGAGAAAAAAGCTGGAGTTACGATATTTATATCTGATAAAATAGACCTCAAAGTAAAGGCTATAACAAGAGATAAGGAAGGCCACTACATAATATTAAAGGGAACAACTCAACAAGAAGATATAGCTCTGATAAATATATATGCACTCAATACAGGAGCACCCAAATACATAAAACAACTTCTGGAAGATATCAAGGGAGAGACTGCTAGCAAATAGTGATAGGAGACTTTAATACCCCACTGACACAAACAAAAAGTCAGAAAAGAAACAGCAATGCTAAATGACACACTAGATCAAATGGACTTAATTGACATCTTTAGAATATTTCCCTCCAACGCTACAGAATGTAAATTCTTTTCCAGTGCAAATGGAACATTTTCAAGGATAGACCAGATATTAGGACACAGGCAAAGTCTCTGCAAATTAAAGGAGATAGAAATCATATTAAGCATCTTCTCAGATCAGAATGGCATAAAACTGAAAATCAACTACAATAAAAACAATCCAAAAACAATTGGAGACTAAATAGCTTATTAAACAATTAAACAATGACTGGATTACCAGAGAGATCAAAGAAGACATAAAAAAAAAAAAAAAAAAACACCATGGCAACAAATTACAATGAAAACACAACAATCCAAAATATATGGGACACAGCGAAAGCAGTCTTGGGAGAGAAGTTCATAGCCCTACAAGCCTACTGCAAAAAAATAAGAAAGAATAGTAATAAATTACCTAACCCTACAACTCAAAGAGTTAGAATGAGAGCAACAAGAAAAGCCCAGTGTAAGCAGAAGGAAGGAAAGAATAAAGATCAGAGTGGAGATAAATGACATAGAAACCAAAGAAACAATACAAAAGATCAACAAAACCAAGAGCTGGTTCTTTGAAAAGCTAAACAAGATTGATGAACCTCTAGCCAGGCTCACCAAGAATCAAAGAGAGAGGAACCAAATAAAATCAGAATTGGAAGAGGAGAAATATCAACAGATCCCACAGAAATACAAAGGATTGTTTAAAAACATTATGAACAACTCTTTTCCAACAAACAAGACAACCTTGAGGAAATGGACATATTCATAGAAAAATACAATCTTCCAATGCTCAACCAGGAAGAATCTAAACATCTTAGTAGGCCAATAACTATGGAAGAAATTGAAGCAGTCCTTAAAAAGCTTCCAGCAAACAAAAGCCCGGGGCCAGATGGCTTCATAAGGGAGTTTTACCAAACATTCAAGGAAGAACTAAAACCTATCCTCCTCAGACTATTTCAAAAAAATTCAAGAGGAAGGAATACTTTGAATCTCATTCTATGAAGCCACCATCACCCTAATACCAAAACCAAATAAAGACAACACAATGAAAGAGAATTATAGGCCAATATCCCTCATGAACATAGATGCAAAAATCCTCAACAAAATTCTAGCAAATCAGATCCAGCAGTATATCAGAAAGATCATACATCATGACCAAGTAGGATTTAACCCAGGAATGCAAGGATGGTACAATATCTGCAAATCAATAAACGTGATATATCACATAAACCAATTGAGAGATAAAAATCACATAGTCATATCAGTTGATTCAGAAAAAGCATTTGACAAAATCCAACACCCATTTTTGACAAAAACTCTCAGCAAGGTGGGAATAAAAGGATCATATCTCAACATAATAAAAGCCATATATGACAACATCATACTCAATGGGCAAAAACTAAACCCATTTCCCCTAAGAAGAGGAACAAGACAAGGATACCCACTTTTATCACTCCTGTTCAACATAGTACTGGAAGTACTAGCCATTGTGATTAGATAAGAAGAATAAATAAAAGGCATCCAAATCAAAAAAGAAGTAAAACTGTCCTTATTTGTAGATGACAGAATACTGTACATAGAGAACTCAAAAGAATCCATCAAAAAATTATTAGACTTAATAAATGAATTCGGCAATGTAGCAGGATAAAAAATTAATGCCAAGAAATCTATGGCATTTCTATACACTAACAGTGAACTTTTAGAAAGAGAGACCAAAAAAGCAATTCCATTTACCATTGCACCAAAAAAAAAAAAAAAAAAAAAAAAAAAAAAAAAAAAAAAAAAAAAAAAAAAAAAAAAAAAAATTAAGATACCTAGGAATAAACTTAACAAAGAAGGTAAAAGACCTATCTGTGGAAAACTACAGGACATTGAAAAAAGAGATGGGAGAGGGAGAAAATGGCGGCGGAGTAAACAGACGCCTATGGAGCTTTGTCGCTGGGCAGAAGGAGAGCGGCTGAGAGTCACACTGGGAGTGTTTGGTGGCAAGTTAAGAGCCAGTTATCCTCCAGGAGAAGGCGGTGAACTGCTGGATGGGGCTCTCCCAGCCGGGCAGCCCCACTGCCAAGGGGCTTTTGCCCGCCCGAGCCCCCAGCACGAACTCGGAGACCGCACCATCTTTCAGAGGGAGGTAAATGTCTGCAGCCATCTGAAGCCGGCAGCTGCGCACACATCAAGCAGCTGGGGACCCGGGGACCCAGAGCTCCGCTCTCCAATCGGCATGGACACGCAGCGGACTCAGAGATCCACGGAGCACACGGTGAGGTCAGACTGCGCTTAGGATAAAAGGGAGGTGGATGTCTGTGGAGCTCTGGAAGCTGCGGCTGACGGAGGCACCCGCCGAGCAGCCAGGGACACAGAGCAAGGCTTTCCAGGCAGCGTGGACGTGTTGGCGGTGGATTCGGAGATCCGCGCAGCGTGAGGAAGGGTCAGATTTCACCTGGGTCGGGGATGGTCTCCTACCCCCGCACAACAGAGATGCATATGCCTTGGGAGCCTGGCTACGGGAAAACTGCCGCTGGAGAGGTTCCCAGAGGTGGTCAAGGCGTGATCCCTAAGTGTGGAGACAAACCCTCTGAGCTGTGGATGGAGGGGAGCTCTGGAAAACGACTCCTTTTTTTTTTTTTCTTTCTCTCTTTTTTTCTTTCTGGGGCAGAAGGACAGCCTGGGAGTTATTACAGTGTCCCGGCTGCAAAACCCCCACAAACTGGCTTTGAGAACCACAGAATAGCAGGATCTGAGCACAGCCTAGAGAGGTCCCCTACTTTGTCTCAGAGATCAATTCTGAAACACTGCCACCCAGTGGATGACACACAGAATAATAGTGGAAGTGAAGGAGTATACTAATTTTTTTTCTTTTTTTTCCTTTTCCTTTTTTTCTTTTTTTTTCTTTCTTTTCTTTTTTTAAATTATTTTATTTTTCATTTTCACATATTTTAATTAAAAGACTATTTTTTTCTTTCCGCATCAATTGATTTTTACTTTTTAACTATTACATTTTTATTTTAAACTAGTATTATTATTTAATATTAGTACTTTACCTTTTTGGAAAAAAAAAGTGTCATTTTGTTTTCTATTTATTTTATTTCAGGATTAGAGTTCTACATTCTATTTTCATCTTTCCTTTAGCATAATATTACTCCAACTCAACTCTACCTTTACGCCAACACCTTCCTCCTAATTTTCCCCATTTTATTGTCTTAGTTCTCTTTCCCTTTTCCAACTTTAGATTCTCCCTATTCTTTCTCTTTACCTAGTTAAAATTTCACCCCATTTATATATCTAATTTCAAATCCCCTACTACAAATCCACACAAACTTCTCTCTTCTTGCCTTCACTAGCCAAAAAATTGTTTTTTTTCTCTAAGTCCTTTTGTTGTTGTTTGCCTAAAAAGTGATTATATCGATTTTTTGAAAATTTTTGTAAGATTCTTTTAGTTTATTCTACTTGTTTTATTTTGCTTTTTGCTTGCTTTGTTTTCTACCTCTCTTTTCCCTCACCTCCCTTGATACCAGTTGCTATTTGCAGTTTACATTAAGCTCTAGGTACTGGTTGCTGGCCTTTATTGGGATTGTTGATGGTTCTATTGGAGTTGTCTCTTGACATCTATATTTTGTGCCCCCTTTCTCTCTTATACGCTTTCTTTTCTCTCTGACTTTTTTTTCTTCCTCTTTCCTTCTCCTTTTTATTTTCTTATATTATTGTATTTTATTTTTTTGTTCATTTATTTATCTTTTTTTTTCTTTTTTCTCTCACTCTCCCAATTTGATTTGGCATTTCTTTCTTTTCTTTTTTCCTCATTTTCCTCTTCTTCTTTCTCTATTTACCCCTAATTTATCCTTCATTGGTGGTCACCTTATTTGTGATTATTAACATCCTAAATACATTTCTACTCAACGCCTTGTGTGCTGTACCTGGTTGTGTTGTAGTTTGTGCTTCTCAATCAACGTAGGAGAGAGAACTACATAGCCAGACACCCGGAGAAGAAAGACCATGGGCAGAAAAAGAAATAGACCACATAAGACAGAAAGGCAGGTTTCACCAGAAAAGGAACTAAAGAAATAGAAGCAGAAACAAGCCTGCCAGAGAAAGAGTTCAGAGAAGAGATCATAAGCTGGCTTAAAAGATTGGAAGACAAATACGACAATATGGGTAAGAGCCTAAAGGAAGGGGAGAAGAGCCAAGAGGAAGTGCAGAAGACCCTAGAGGAAGTGAAGAAGCAGCAAGAAGAAACGCAGAAGAAACTACATGAGGTGCAGAATAAACAAGAAGAAATGAACAATGACATAAAGAACTCGATAGAAAGCATCAAAAGTAGATGAGAAGAAGCAGAGGACCGCATCAGTGAGCTAGAAGACACGGTAGGAAAAAATACCCAAGTACAGCAGCTTCTAGAAAAAAAAGTTAAAAAGCAAGAGGAGAGCCTAAGGGAACTTTGGGATAACATGAAACAAAACAACATCCGTATAATTGGGGTTCCAGAAAGAGTGGAAACTGAACAAGGATTAGAGAACGTGTTTGAACAAATAATGACAGAAAATT
>PVJN01031165.1:0-25066 GCA_004026805.1 Lasiurus borealis
CTACACACCCTGGCTGGCCCTGGACTCACTCAAGGCTACAAAGTTTGAATTATAGAAGATAAAGAAATTCCAACAAAAATGGCTGTAGTTATGGAGTGAGGAGGAGGCTTGAGTTTTCCTGGCATTGGAGGAAGCCAAGCTTTCCACCGGCTCTGGCCTCCACTCAAGGCTACAAAGTTTTAATTATAGAAAATAAATAAATCCCAGATACCAGGGCCTCTGCTTGGGTCATCGGGGAACATGGCCACTCTGCAAACCACCACAGGTCCCTCACCCAGGCTACCCCATGCCCCAAGGGAACCCCCCGCCCTGATCCAGGACACCCTTCAGCATAAACCAGCCGGCCCCCACCTAGGCACTAGGCTTCTATCCTATCTAATAAAAGAGTAATATGCAAATTGACTGTCACTGCAACACACCAGATGACTGCTCTTATGTGGTCAAAGATGGCAGCCCTCATGTGGACACAAGATGGCTGCCACAAGATGGCCAGTAGGGGAGGGCAGTTGGGAGGAACCAGGCCTGCAGGGAGGGCAGTTGTGGGTGATCAGGCCAGCAGGGGAGGGCAGTTGGGAGGACCAGGCTTGCAAGGGAAGGCAGTTGGGGGCAATCAAGCCTGCAGGGGAGAGCAGTTAGGGATGACCAGGATGGCAGAGGAGGGAAGTTGGGGAGACCAGGCTGGCAGGGAGGGGTAGTTGGGGGATACCAGGACTGCAGGGGATGGTATTTAGGGGTGACCAGGCCTGCAGGGGAGGGAAGTTAAGGGCAATCAGGTTGGCACGGGAGTGGATGATCAGGCTGGCAGGCAGAAGTGGTTAGGGGCAAACAGGAAGGCAGGCAGGCAAGCATTTGGGGGACAGCAGTCTTGGATTGTGAGAGGGATGTCTGACTGCCCATTTAGGCCCAATCTCAGTAGGATCAAGCAGTCAGACATCCCTTGAGGGGTTCCTGATTAGAGAGGGTGCAGGCTGGGCCTCCCCATGCATGAATTTCATGCACCAGGCCTCTAGTTTAAAATAAAAAAAGAGATCCCTTACATAAACATGCAAGTTAAAAGTTATACATCAAGAAACTAATAAAGAAAACAAAGAGTGGCTGGGACTTCTGTAATGTTGGAGTTTTTGTTGTTGTTGTTGTTATTTATTTATTTTTTACAATTATTATGTATTAACTAGAGACCTGGTGCATGAATTCATGCATTTGTGATGTGTGAGGTCCTTCAGCCTGACTGAGATTGAGGCCTGTGGGGGGCCCTGCCAGTAGAGTGGAGGAACTACAGGAGTTTGGCCGGCTGGCTTCCTAATTGGGGTCATGGAGGGGATGGGCTGCAGGAGGTTGGCTGTGGGAGTGCACTGATCACTGGGGGCAGCTTCTGTGTTGAGCTTCTGCCCTCAGTGGTCAGTGCATGTTATAGCAACTGGTCGTTCCAGTCGTTTGGTCTTACTGTTACTTAGGCTTTTATATATATAGATTTGAGCAGCTATACTGGCTACCTTCTTTTTATTTGAGAAAAACAACCAATTTAAAAAAAAATACTGTTTTTTTTTTGTTGTTGTTGAGATAATCCTGATACTGCCAGCTTAACATTAACTGATACCTATAAAATATAACAAATAGTAAATGTCTAGTGATGGGCATAATTTGGAGCACAAAAATATTTTATGGTTTACTTATGTTGGCAAAAAAATCAACAAGTATTAGAATCATTACCAGGGAAAGACTGTAGATAGCAAACCAGTTGCCAAACAGGGAAGTACATGGAAGTGGAAATACCACTCTGATTTGAGCTTGGAAGTAGGCAGTATTGAGAGACTGCACAGATGGTGTTACAGAGCAGTCTGAGGGAAGTATCTGGTAGAAACTTTGGTGGGATCAAAAATGAAAGGAAAAACAAAAGAAAGGTTTTGATTTTGTCAAATTGGTAAATTCAACTGTTTGTTTGATGTGATTGCTGGTGTAAATCAATGAGAGATAATGACTAGTTCTTGTAGATTTATTTCCTATCAATATTTCTGTAAGGACTGATTCTTAGTTTTGGAGGCAGGGATGTTCATTCTCTTGGCAGAGCTCGGGATCATAGCTTTCAGACAGATTGCAGAACTGCTCTACCTCCTTTAGGCTGCCAAGCCATGGGGAGATTACCCGGAGAAGGGCATAATAAGGCTGGGGGTGGGGGGTGGGGGTTGACTCTCAATATAGAGTAGCTTAAATGACATATTTTACAAGGTAAATCTAAATTTATAAGATAGATCTAACATACTGAACTCTTCATTGAAAACAGGAACTATACCTTCTTTTTTAACATTCACGAAACATTCACAAAAAATAACCGTTTATTTAGGCCACAAATCCTCAATAAATGCCAAAGAGCAGAAATAATGCATATATAATTCTCTGGTCACAAGTAAACTAACTGAGCAGACAAAAAGACTGGGTTACCTGGAATTTTAAAATTCTAGAGTCAAAGAGGATATAAAAAATAAAACGGCAAATGGATTAAAAAACATTAGTGACATTACATATTAGTATCCATGGATTATAGCTAAAGCAATTCTCACCAAAAAATTAGCATTTCAATAATTATATTAATAAATAAGAAAGAATAAAAATAAATGAATTAACCACCCAGCTTAGAAGGAAATCAACAAACAAACAAAAAGAACGAAGAAAAAATGAATTAAGAAGTTAAAGCAGAAAATAATGAAATAAAAAAACAGATAAATGGTGATTCCAAAGAATAAATTTAACAAATTAAGATAGATAAATCCACTAACTAACCTGATCAAGAATTAAAATTAAGGCAGCACAAATAACATTAAAAAAACACAAAAGAGAATTTATAAGACTACTTTGCTCAATTATCTGCAAGTAAATTTGAAAATCTAAATAAAAAATAATTTTTCTAAGAAAAGACAATTTTCTAAAATTGATAAATTAAAAATTCAAACATTAAAAACCTAACAAAAAGGAAAAAGTTGTCAAAACTTTAGGCTCCCAAAGACCACAAGGCCCAGAGGGCTTCACAGGTTAATTTTACCAAATATTATTGAGTAAATAGGCTCTAATGTTTTTAAAATTGTTCCAGAACAGAGAAAAAATGAAGAAAATTTCAAATTCTAATAATAAAAGTGACATATGCTTCTAACTCAAAACTGACAGCAATTGCACACAAAATACCTGACAAAAATCAATTATGAATATTGATGCAAAAAACGTTTACTAAAGTTTTAGCAAATGAAATTCAGCAGCATCTCTGAGGAATGAAAAGAAAAATACTTCCCTCCATAGGATCATAAGAATGATTCGATATTATTCACTATGTTGGGAAGAGGTTGGGTACAGTCAGTTGGCTCATCCAGCATCTATTTCTATCTCTTTTTAGTGTGCCATCCTATACTACGGAGGCTGGAAAACTCAGGATGCTCGTTTCCCAAGCTCCCTTGCAGCTAGGGCTCTCAATGTAAAATACATTTTGCCAATAGGATTCACTCCTGTGAAACTTGATTTCAAACTCAGTTAAATAGGAGAAAAGGTGATGCCTGAGGCATACATTTTGCGGGGGTGTAGCTGACATGATGAAACTCTGGAGCTGACAGTTCAAGCATCACTTTCCTGTTCCAGAGGTGATAGGTAAGAAGAAGTGTTCTCCTGGAGTTAAGAATTCTGGTGGCAACTTCTCATTCCTACATCACATCAAGATGGTGTACTCCTGGAGCTAATGGATGGGTGTGAGTCTGATTCCTTGACTGTAGCAGAGAGTGGGAGCAGGTCTCTTGGTGGGCCAGGGCTGCAGTATGGTTCTGGGAGTTATTTTGGGAGTTAGCCTCCTCCTCCAGCTCTTCACTGATTTTCACTGCCAGCATTAAATCCCTTTCTGTTTTCTGCAACTGAACCCTGGCTGATAAGATAGATTACAAGAAAAAAAATTGCATGATTTTATCCAAATATGCTGGAAAGACATTTGATAAATTTCAACATCCATATTTGACTTTAAAAAATCTTCATAAAGTAGGTAAGATAGGTAGTTTTTAGAAGCATTACTAGTATGTTTAATGAGGAAACCCTAGACACATTCCCATTAAAATCAACAGCAAGACAATTATGTCTACAGTCTATTATTTAGCATAGTCCCAGAGGTTTTCCAATGGAATTAGGCAAGAGAAAGACAGAGGTATAAACACTGGAAGAAGAAGACATTTATTACTGTTTACAGATAATTGTGTGCAAGGAACTCAATTATAACTTGAGATGGATGGTATCAAATTGATGTGTAAAAATCAATTGCCTTCATCTATACAAACAACACCCAGTTAGAAAACATAATGACTATATGTCAATTCTACCTTAATTTTTAAAAAGAAAATAAAGGCTCAAATTGCAATAGCAAAAATGAAAATACTTACAAATAAAATGAAACGTAGTATTTGACAAAGTTAAAATTTTAAGTTAGCAACCCAGACTTGGCAGATGAGGCTCAGTTGGTTAGGCATCATCCCATGTATCAAAAGGTTGCTGGTTGATTCCCAGTCAGGGCATATGTGGGTTTCAGGCTCAATATTTGGTAGGGTGCACGCAGGAGGCAGCTAATCAATTTCTCACAATCTCTTATCGGTGTTTATCTTTCTCTATTTCCCTTCCTCCCTCTCTCTAAAAATGAATAAAAATTTTAAAAATAAATACAAAATAAATTAGCAACCGAAAAAGGACTTCTGAAAGGTTAAGTTTCATGCAGGTCTAAAATTATTTAGCTCACAACAGGACAGTTTGAATCAGTAGAAAACTCAAGATATAAAGAAAGTTTCCCTCAGAATGCCGAACATATTGTTCTGTTATTTCCTTTTTTAATTTTTTTTTTAGTATTGCTATTAAGAAATCCAATATCATCTGATTCTTGTTTGTCTGTAGCTAATCAAGTCATTTAGCTCTTTACTGTCAGAGGTTTGAGCAGAACTCAAAGTCTGCTAAATCCAGAGAGCACTGGAATGTTCTATCATCATAATGCCCTAATTTCAAAGTAATAAGCAAAATTAATCTCCAACCAACTCATCTCATATTTTTAAATTAATTTCTACTATGCAATTTGAGAACCTCACTTTTCTTCAACTATATAAAACTGCATTTCTATTTTTATCCACCAGATGTCATCTGAGAAACAATAAACAACTGTACAGTCTTTATTAGATTTCTTTGCAAAATAAAATAATTTTAATATTTTATGCATGAAAATTAGAAGTTCTTGTTATATCAGCAGTAGGGATAAGAAAGCATATACCAGTTGAATCTTTGGCAGATAAATAAAAACATTTATTCTCAGAGTCAAACTCTCAAATATAGTCAACTGACATTTAGTCTCCTACGTAGATTGTTTCCCAAATTTTAAATTAAATCTAAGAGTTCCTCATAGTTCAAGTAGTTTACAATATTTTAATACTATCAATTTCTATTAATATAAACAGTTAAAAAAATAAACCTCAACTACTTACCAGAATGTAAACCAAAATAATAAAGATAAGTAACTTTTAATTCATAAACCAATTTTTACCAACAATCTCATTCAGACTTCTATATCCTATTGTTTGCTAATGTGTCCTTAAGGCTCCTTAAATGACCCACGAACCTTGTACAATCTGGTCCTGAGTACCTTTCTTGTCTCCTTCACTTCCTCTCTTGGTTCTCCAACTACCCTGGGCTTCTTTCAGATCCCCAAATGTAGCAACATCCCTTTGCATATGTTGCATATTTTACAGAGCCATTATTGATTATCTCACAGGTGGGTAGAAGGGTGGAATAGATTTTCCACCCAAGAAACCATTTGCAGAGGGGATTTTTCCAGGTACTGCCACAACATGGCACAGGGACCCTAGCTGGAATTGTTAGTTATTTCACAACTATCATTCATTCATTCATTTATTCACTCATTCAATAGTTTTCTATTGAATAATAGAAACCAGCGTAATAACCAGTTATGCTGCTTAAAGCCAGGGCAGTGATACCAAATGAGACATGCCAGTGGACTAATAACTGAAGTCCAGTGTGGTGCACATAGATACAATGCAAAGGGTGTTACAGGAATGCACGGCTCAACATAAATTAGAGTTGGGCTCGGTGTCCTCAGGAGAGCTTAAACAGAAGACACTGGAGCTTAGTTTTCAAGGACAAGAAGCATTTAATTATAGTAATAAGGGTGGGTCAAACAGTTGCTTAGAAGAGAAAATAGCCTGAGGGAGGGTACAGAGAAATGGACACAGAATCTTGTTTGGGGAACTAGAAAAAAGTCAGCATGCTCTCACAAAGCCCAGCCAATTCAACTAGAAGCTAGGAGACTCTGACCACCTTTCTTGCCCCCTTCACTTCCTCTCTTGGTTCTCCAGCTACCCTGGGTTTAATGATCCTTAGAATTGACAAGTTAGTTCCTTCACCTCCACTCTCACAGCCCAATCCCCCATTAAATAATTGTATTTATTTTTTTAACATGAGGCAAAAAATTAGTTAGAGACAGTAGAAAAGTTGTTTTCAACATGAGTCATAGTCTTGGCAAATGCAGGTTTATAAATTTGCATGAGTTTTCATTACTAGATTTCTAGGGAAAATAATTGAAGCTGGTCATAGAAACCAGGCAAAGATCTAGCGAGAATGTGTTGCATCTGTAATAAGATGCTCCTATAGCCTGGGTTCTGTTAGAAACCAGAGCCTAAAGGAGACGTTTCTGAGCTGCCACTTTACAGGGCCATGCAATCCCAGAGAAGCAAGCCTGAGGCCAGCGTGAGGCCAGGCCAGCGTGAGAGTCAGTCTGTTATTAGCAGCAAGTGGTGGATAATACTCCAGCTCATGGGGTGTGTTCAGTCAGACCAAATAAAGTACTGCTTCTCAAGGTAGCCCAGGAGAGAGGAAGGGAAAGGACTCTATCTGCCACTCTTTTCCACTCCCGGTCTCCCACTGGTCCAGAGTCTGCCCCATGGGGCATTCATGCCCCAGAAAAGGTGTGACTGGTCTCTCCAGGCATCTAGGAAGCTGCAGTTATACCATTTCAATGACTTTGAAGTGGCATTTGTTTTTTGGCCACCTTTTACAGTTGGCTTAATTTTTTTTTTTTTTGGACAATGTCCTAATTCAGAGAGTCTGCTCCCCAAAGAAGTCAGATACTCTCTTGCATCTTAGATTTGAGTAGAGAGTCCAGGTTCTGCCCATCAGACCCACCTGACTCAGATCTCCATGCAGAAGGAAGTGAGGTACCTCAAAAAATCCATGGTGGCAGGTAGAAGCACCTTCCAGAGGGCAGTGGTCAGGGCGGGGGCTGTCTGCACCTAGGGACAGCACAGTGGATGTGGCTCCCGGTCTCAGAACTTGCATGCGTGATTGAGGTTGATTCTCTAGCCCATACAAAGATTCTTAGAACTACTTAAAACCTTTAATAAAATTATTTTCTTTCCCTTAAACTAGCTAGAGTAGGTTTTGTTTCTGAAATCAAGAACCTATTAAGATTCATGTTCCCTAAAAGTAAATTCTGGATTGTCTTCAAGTTATGACATACTTCTAATCCTAGATCTGCTCATTTATGTGGGACACATTTCATTAATTTCTGTTCTGTAACCTACAATCACAGAATTCTAGAATCTTAGACATAGAAAGATCCTTTAGAGACGATTTTCTCACTCACTTTTGGCTTTGAACAAACTTTCATACCACATCCATTTGAAGGAACTGAGATTCTCCTGAAACAAACAAACAGAAGGTCACACGGGCTGAAATGTCTTTGTGCCAGTCAGTCAGTGAGTAGGGCTGCAAGGGCACTCTTGGGAAATTTTATTTATGTGACAGACAGGTGAAGAATCTGCAGGCTGTAACCCAATTTAGTCAGATACTTCTGGTAGAAAAAAAGCAGTGACCTATAAATCAGCACTTTTCCTGCCCTATCTAGTGAAACCAGGTCATTATTTCCAGCCCTAATTTTGTTCCCTGGTCTCTTAGCATTTAGCTATGTCACGAATTTCCTTTTGATAAAGTTGATGAGTAAATTTGTAGGAAAACCAAAAATTTAAGGTAAAACCTACAGGAATTTTTGGAAAGTGTCACTCCACAAGGTATCCATTTATGAAACAGGTATGTCACAGCTGTATTATATTAGGGTCATACATTATAAGAATTATTATGGCAATGTTCTTCCTTTTTTCATAAAAAAATCTGATGAAACTTTTTACTTGTTTTGATTTCTCTCTTGAATGGAAGGTTATAATGGCCAATGGGCACTGATTTTGGTCCGTATTTAGAACTATTTGTTCCCCAAAGATGGCTGAGGGAGTGGGTTTGGGTGGCAGATTGGGATATATCTCAGAATCACTAGAGGACACTGCCACTACTCTCCTCCCCATGGTTCTCATATACTGCCCTTTAGGTGAGGATGGCAAAGAAACAGAGTTCTGTAAAGCTGGCAAGATGGCCCTAGGCAGTCCAGAGAATTGTGCCCCAAACAGAACACCTAAAAATAGACTTATTATTATTTTTTTAACCCACATCCAAGGATATATTTTTATTAATTAATTTATTTTTTGGTAATCCTTACCCAAGGATATTTTTTCCATTGATTTTTAGAAAAAGTGGAAGGGAAGGAAAGAAGGGAAGAAGAGAGGGAGAGAGAAATATCGATGTGAGAGAGACACATGGGTTGGTTGTGCCCCGACCAGGGTCAGGGATTGAACTTGCAACCCAGGTTTGTGCCCTTAGAAGGGAATCAAACCTGAAACCCTTTGATGTGAGGGCCAACGCTCTAACCACTTAGCATGCTGGTCAGGGCATCAATTTTTATTATTTTTCTAGAGAGAGGAAGGGGGTGGAGAGAGATGTGAGAGAAACATTGATCAGTTGCCTCCCATAAGCACCTGGGGATGGAACTTGCAACCTTTTGGTATATAGCACAATGCTCCAATCAACTGAGCCATCTGGCCAAGCCAAGGTAGTTTATTTAAAAAAAAACAGATATTTTTTTCTATACCCGCAAATACCAGTGTGTGAATTTTTATTTTTTCTCCTATTGCCACACAAATATTTACATGCTATTTGCAATGTTTATTCATCTTAGAGGTTATTCTATATTAGCACAAATGATTGTTCTTTTTGAGGGCTCCAGAATATGGACTGTAACAGAGAACCTGATAATTTCTCAACTATATTCTAATTACTCTATTTCCCCCAGTATCATCTCATTGCCAACTCTAAAGTAATTAGATAATGTAGCAGCATTTTCTATTAGCCAACTGCTTTACCTTTCTATAGGAAATACCATTTAGGTTATGCAAGGGTACTTTGCTAAACGTGACATATTTTTGTTGGTGTTTTTTCTTTTGTGTATTTAAAACCTGGTTTTAAAAGAAAGACTATAAGCTTTGCTTTTCCCAAATACTTTCTCTTATTTTGGCACCAATCCTTTACTTATTGATCCTAAATATGTGCAGGATTGGTTTTATGTTATTCTCAAGTACCTTTGATAGAATTCTATTTCCTATTTTCAGTCAGGGTTCATGATCATGGTTCGTAAAAGTAGCCTAGACTTTTTGAAGGATGGGGTGGCAGCCAAGCTCCATCTCTGCCCTGCTCCAAGTGGTTCTTTAGCTTTCCTGGCCTCAGAACACATGTCCTTGGAATGCCGGCTGGCCTAACATTTGGTACAATCTGGTCTTCTCGTCCATTCCTTTAAAGTTTATAAAAAAACTCTTCCTGGTGTAGTTATTAAGCCTGGCTGTAATCAAAGGATCTCTCAAAGTCTCGAAGTTCAGGAAAGTGACAATGAATGAAATCAGCTGTGTCACTCCCCCACTTCCCGTCCCGAGACCAGCTACCAATAATTTACAACTAACAATGGTTCTCTTTCAACATGCTACCAAATATGATGGCAAGAGAGAAAAGTGACCTGAATTCAATGTATTTCTACTGCTACCAAGACTCATGAGCCTATAATACCATCGTTAGTACAAAGAAAAGTTTAGAGAATAAAAACCTTAGAGTAAATAACTCTCTTTTTTTTGAGGAGAGGTGCAGAAGGAAAGATGGCAATGAAAGGGAATACTCTGTGCAATTGTAAATCATTTTTAATAGCCCTAATCAGATCAGAAGGTTATTTCTGCTAAGGAATCCAAAGTTCTGGCAAACACAAAATCCTTTTACCTCCTTTAGTTCTGCCTTTTCTTCTGGGTTCTTCCTGTCTTATTCTCTTATTGTTCTGTACAATAACATCACATCAATTGTTCAGAATATCATTGCAGTGTTTATTATTTCCATATCTATATATTAGATTTAACCTCTATCTTTTCCCCATGTTAAGACCCATATAGCCAAAAAATTCTTAGACATCTCCACTTGGATGTTAAAATACGACAAATTCAAATTGTTTAAGATCAAATCTGTCATCTTTATCCTCAAACCGCCATTTTTCCAAGCTACAAGTACTGATACTTTCATTTTCATACTTATCTCAAAATCCAATCAGGTGTTGAGTCCTTTGGGCTTCTATAGGTTCTCTGACTCCATGCTTTCTCCTGCCTTCCAGCATCTGTAATACTGTTCACACTTTCTTTGTCCTCTCCACCCTCCCTTTTCCCTAACCTGTACTTCAGCAGACTAATGCCAACTCAAAACATGAGGATTCATCCTAAACCTTCCAAACCTCCCAAGTCTGGTTGGACCCTTTTATGTCATCTTAATTTTGCAACTTAAAATCCTCTTATTGCAATATTTTCACACTGTATCATAATGGCATTGTTTGGTATATGTCTCATTTACTACATTAAATTTCCAGGAAGAACAAGATTAGTTAATTTTATTCTCACTGGCATTCCTCATCTCTAGCATAATGTCTGAATCAGTGTAGACCTTCAATAACTATTACTTGAATGAAAGGGGGAAAAAACACACCCAAACCTCTTTTTTGAAAGAACCAGCAACACCACTTTTAGGTGCTGTAGGAGAGATGGTCAGTGCCATCCTCCAAACATTTATTTCATCTTCTGAAGATAGAGTAGTGTGGGGAATGAGGCTGCCTAACCAGGGGCAATATTTCCTAACCAGGATGCATTAGGTGTACTGGTTATCACCAATGGAAGTTGAGTGGACATCAAGTGTGAAATTTCTGGGCCAAAGAGCTTGAAAATCTAGTATACCTTCTGCACTCTCTCTTTCTCCATTACTGGCTAAATGTTGAGGTTTAGGCTAACCTTGACAGGAGGCAGCCTGGGTCTCTGAAAGGTTCTGTGGGACAGAGCTGTCTACCCCCTTACTGACACCTACCTCATACAAGTACTTGGACTTTACATAAGCAAGAAATAAACTTTCATTATGTAAGCCATAGAGGTTTCAGCATCTATTTGAACTTTTGTTATATCAATTAGTGTTTATTATCTCACATAGATAGATATCTACCATAGAAAAACTCTTGCACAAAGAAACATATACATAAATATATCAATTATAGCAATGGTCATTCTGAAGAAAAAATGGGCACTCTCAAGAAGAGCCCTTCAAATGCCCTGGAGTTTGTCCAGAGGACTTGAGCACTTTGCTATAGGGATAACAACCAAATGGACCATACCACTCATGTTTCAGATACAAGTTTAAACGACATTTCTCAACTGAGAGAGCAGCCCAAGTGAAGTGGTTGAGTGTTTATGGACTCGAGAGTGGGACCTTAATCTGAATCTAGACCTACTAATCTATTAGCTGAGTCAACCTAGCGCAAATGACTCAACTCTCTGTTTCTGTCCATTTTCTACCTGCCTGCTCAGGTTATTTGTAAGGTTTAAGCGAGGGCATGAGTCCAAAGCCCTTAGTAAGGTCCCTGCACCTGGCAGAGACCCAGGAGTTAGCAAGCAGGGTCCACGTGGGCTCTGCTTCAGAGACCCATCTCAGAGAGCAATCTTGTGAGAATGACAAAATGTGTCATTCCATGAGAAACTAATATTTCTAATCCACCAAATATATAAAAAGCTATTTTATTTTATAAACTTCATTTAGAGAGTGCATTTTTATAGGATTAAACCAAATGTCCAATATTTAATTTGCTTCAGTAAAATCTGGGCCAATCCTCTTTCTGTTCAATAAAAATATAATCCTACTGGAAAGCCATGTTCTTCATCTGTCCTATTTGGAATTTCTCGCTCAAATCTGTGTCTATACGAAATTCTGAAATTTTGCAAGAATTAGTATTCCCTTAGTATGTCTAGATTAATGTTAAATAATTTATATGAAGAATATTAAAGCTTGGTCAAGACCACAACTCTTTCAGATACTTTGCTTGACATTTAATATTTCCAGATTTAAATATGGAATTAAATTTGTTCTCTTATTTGATAAGTATCTGTCTTCTTTCCCAAGTACATAAGTTCTGTGAGAATCTGGAACTTCACCTGCTATATAATAAGAACTTAATAAATCACTGTTGAATGAATGAATGAATATATGAACAATCCAACAAGGATATAGGACTTAAACATAAGATGGGAAACCATAAAAATACTAGAGGAATCCACAGGCAGAAAAATCTGACATATGCCAAAGCAATTTCTTCATTAATACTGCTCCTAGGGCAATGGAAACTAAAGAGAAAATAAACAAATGGAACTACATCAAAATAAAAAGCTTTTGCACAGCAAAGGAGACCATTAATAAAACAATAAGAAAGCCCATTGTATGGGACAACATATTTGCCAATGATATCAACCATAATGGTTTAATCTCCAACATTTCTAGGGAACTCATGTAGCTTAACAAAAAGAAGATAAACAACCTAATAAAAAAATAAGCAAAGAACCTAAATAGAATCTTTTCGAAAAAAGACAGAAGGAAAGCCAAGAGACATATAAAAACTGGCTCAAAGTCACTAATCATCAGAGAGATGCAAATCAAAACAACAATGAGGTACCATTTCACATCTGTCAGAATGGCTATTATCAACAAATCAACAAACGACAAGTGTTGGAGAGGATGTAGAGAAAAAGGAACTCTCTTGTACTGCTGGTGGGAATGCAGACTGGTGCAGCCACTGTGGAGAACGGTGTGGAGTTTCCTCAAAAAACTAAAAATGAAATTCCCATTTGAGCCAGTAATCCCACTCCTAGGAATACATTCTGAGAAACTAGAAACACCAATCAGAAAGGATATATGCACCCCTATGTTCATAGCAGCATAATTTACCATGGCTAAGATTTGGAAACAGTCTAGGTGCCCATCAGCAGATGACTGGATCAGAACACTATGGTACATCTACGCAATGTAATATTATGCTATCATGAAAAGGAAGGAATTCTTACCATTTGCAGCAACCTAAATGGAACTGGAGAGCATTATGCTAAGTGAAAAAAGGTAGGCAGAGAAAGATAAATATCACATGATCTCACTCATTTGTGGATTATAATGAACAACATAAACTGATGAACAAAAATAGATCTAGAGACAGAGAAACATCAATCAGAATGTCAAACCTCAGAGGGAAGGTAGGGGATGGTGCGGGTAAAGGGGAGAAATCAAGCAAAGGACTTATATGTATGCATATAAGCCTAATCAATGGACCCTGACAACAGGGGGATGGGGACATGAATCGGAGGTGGAGGTAATGGGTGAATAAGGACACATATATAATAGCTGAATCAATAAAAAAATTAAAAAAAATTCAATCGTTGTACTATTGATATTTGGCTCTGTTGACTAATGAGTTTGCTGACCACTGCTTTAAAGAATTTAAATGAAGAGAAAAAAAAAAGAACCACTCTCAGGTGCAACATTATTTTTCTTATTTGGCTTTTAGATAATAACTTTTCATATTAAAAAACACACACACACACACTTGGAAATGGAACCATAGACAAAAAGTTCAAAGAGTGTTGATGTGATTTTTGTTTTCTTCTGAAAGAGGGACTTAGCCTTTGACCATGATTCCGAGACAGTGAAGGGAATCCCATTTGTCTGCTGGCCTGAAAGGCAGTTTGATAAAAATTAACAAGGAGGACTGTAATTGCTAATTAAAGCCCTTCCATAAACTTTCCAAGTAGGAAAGTCCTGCCTAAATGACAGGAAATAGAATGCAAGTATCAAAAGAATGCATTTTGAAAGCACATTCTAAATAACTGTTTGAGTCTTTCTGTGTCTCCCGACTGCACTCCAGTGACATGCTCTCCCTGACCTAAATTAACTTCCCAAAAACAGTTCTTATTTTCTACCTCAGGCTTTATCTTTTTTAAGTTGTGGGGTAGAAACCTTGCCAGTTCTTTCATTAACTACCAATATGTACAGAGAAAATTCTAGGCTCTCACAAAGCTTATGTACTAGTGGAGGAACACAGACATTGTCAACTAAGCAAATAAGTAAACAAGATAATTTCAGTTACTGATGAGAACTACAAATAAACTAAAACAGGAAGATGTGATGGAGAATGTGAGTGGGTGATCTTAAGACAAAGTTGGTTGGGGAAATGTCATTTGAGCCGAGACCCAACTCCTGAGCAAGAACCAGCCCCATGAAGAGATGGGGACACTCTTTCAGGCAGAGAGAAGTGAGGGGAAGGCAGGTGTAAACACCTAAGGCATGAACTTAGAACAAAAGAAAACATATTTGGTGGGCCTAAGTGAACAAGGAGAGAATGGTGGCAGATGGAGGTCAGAGAAGTAGGCAGAGGAAAATCATGGAATTTATGCCAAAATGAGAAGTTGGCAGAACATTTTATTCAAAGGAGAGACTGTGATTTCAAAAATCACTCTGCATGCTATGTAAAGAATGGCTCTATTTTAACTTTATAATTATTTCAATTAATCTAGGAATTCTACCTAGATCAATACAATAATTATGTTTTGCTTTGTTCTGTTTTTGTTATTTTCAAATCCAGATTATTTTGTGATCCCTCCCCTTATTCTTCTTCATCTTTAGATGTGACCACCAGCAATAGCAGAGCTTTTAAGGAATAACCTTTCTAATCCCCAGAGAACATGATCATAATGACTGCCTACATAAGAAATGTGCAAACCTATAGTGAATTTTTATAAGAGTTTATCTGAGCCAAACTTATGACATATACAAGGGAGCAAGATCTAAAATGCTTTGAAGAATAACAGTTGTGCAGACTCTTGTATGCATTTGAAATTAAATAGGGGATGTAAGGAAGATTGGAGGAAGCAAGGTAGGGTTATAGGATAGTTAAGATTATGTGCTCTCCAACTGGTTAAAACCGGTGTCAAGGGGTTTTACTTCTGGCATTTCAAAGCTGTGCTAGTCTGTGAGTCTGTCTCTATTTGGCTTGTTAGTTCATTTTATTCATTAGATGAACTCATAGATAGAGAACAGGCTGATAGCAATTGGGGGTAGAGGAATTGGTGGGTGGTGGAGAGGAGGGATTGAGCAAAAAAAACAAAAGAGAGAGAGAGAACTAAGGGACAGGAACAACAGCATGGTGATTGGTGGAGGAAGGAGGGAAATTAGAGAAGGGCATTGTGGGTAATAAATGGTGATGGATGGAGACTTGACTTGGGGTGGTAAACACACAATACAATGTACAGATGTGTTGTAGAATTGTGCACCTGAAACCTATATAATTTTGTTAACCAGTGTCATCCCAATAAATGCAATGAAAAGGAAAAAAATATATGTATCTAGTTTTTAAAAGATGTGTTAACCTAGATGCACAAGAACAATGGACAGGGCTGGCTAAAGACCTTTCACTAAAACGTTATATGCCTGGGGCATGACCAACCACTGTGACCTGCCCAGTTAGGAATTTATGATCAGACCACCCCGTGAGATTACTTTCCATGGACTCCCTTTTTTCCTGGCCAGATGACCTAGTATAAGGATAAAAATTAGTCTATTGCCTCATGCTTTCCTAGCAAATATATTTGTTTGTTTGACCTGGAAAAGCCAAGCTGCATCTATGCCAAAACCCAGGATTTTTTTTTTTTTAATACTCCTTTCAGCCATTATCTTGGCTGTTGTTATTCTTTTTAAAAAATACATATTTTATTGATTTTTTTACAGAGAGGAAGGAAGAGGGACAGAGAGCTAGAACCATAGATGAGAGAGAAACATCAATCAGCTGTCTCCTGCACACCCCCTACTGGGGACATACCCACAACTAAGGTACATGCCCTTGACCAGAATCGAACCTGGAACCTTTCAGTCCACAGGCCAATGCTCCATTCACTGAGCCAAACCGGTTTCGGCAAAACCCAGGACTTTTTGATAGGTCAGTTGTACTTGATTCACTAAAATGAGTCTGGTTTTCTCAGAGAGAAGGGCACCTGTTTTACCAGGTTGCAGTTCTCATAGCACAGGCCTAAAAAATTAATAGAGTTTCTAGGTGAGAGACTCCAGAATTATGATTGAAGGATAAATTATTTGAAGTATGAACTGTACCAGGGCTTCAAAAAGACGGGGCAAGTCTGTTCCCCAAGATCTCAATATGAACATTAACAGTAACAGTGATAATGCTAGTCAATACTTATTGAGAACCCAGTTTTTGCCAACATTAATCTAAACCAGGTGTTGGCAAACCTCTCCTGTTAAGGATCAGAAAATAAATGTGTTAGGCTTGCAGGCTGTCTGGTCTTGTAGCAAGTACTTAATTTTGCTGTTGTAGTGAGAAAGCAGCCATAGGTAATAGGTAAGGAATGAGTGTGGCTATGGTCCAAGGAAACTATTTTTCAAAACAGGCAGGGGGCTGGATATAGTCCACAGGACACATCTTGATGCACCCCTTCTCTTAAATGACTTACTTGTGTTAACTTATTTGAACCTCAAAACACCCTGATTTTATTATTCCCCTTAATTTATTGGTGAGAGTAGTGGCTCTGAGCGACCCAGATGACACAGTTCAAACATTATGGAGCTGAGGCTCACACTGGTGCAGCGGGACGCTGGAAGCTGAGCAGAGTCCTTGCAAGCGTAGTGTGTATCAATAGTTTGTCATTTTTATTGCTGAGTATGAATGTATCACAGTTTTTTAAACCATTCACCACCCACTGAAGGAAATTTGGGCTGTATATAGTTTTTATATATGATGAATAAAGCTGAGAGGGATATTCATGTACATGTTTTTGTGTAAGCATAAGTTTATATTTTCCGGGATGAATGCCCAAAAGTAATTGTTGGGTCATATGTTAAGTGCATGTCTAATTTTGAAGAGACTGTTCTATGTTATTCTTATTTATCTTTAAAGTCTATGTTAAATAAGAAAACTTTTGTTATTCCATATTAACAACAAAAGTTATTATGCGTATTTCCAAATTTAGTTAAATTATTTATTTTGCCATTACAAAGTTAAACTTATATCAGATCTATTTTTACTTTAAATCCACAGTGGTGGAAGATAATGTAATCCCCATCATGCCCCTACTCTTAACACACTTGATCTTTTTTTATGTTTTCCTCTCTAAACTTAGAAAAATAAGACAGTCTTCATAATACTCACGACTGTGTTTTTATCCTCTTTTTGTGTAAATGGAGAATATAAAGCAAAGTAAAACCAAAAGATTCTTCTAATATCCTATAGTTTGAGAGTGGAAAATATAAGTTCTTATTGGGTTGACTGAAAAGTAAATTCAAAAACACACAAAAAGAATGTGATTTTTATCCCCTCCACCCCCACCCCTTACTTTTTCATGTAGGTAGATGGAAAGATCAAAGAGCAGACTTCTTTTTCTATAGAAAAAAATGCTTAGAAGTAAAAGCAATAATCTCTATATAAAAATCAAACAAAAAAATGTGGGCAACTGGGGTGACCAACTGCAGAGGACACGAGAGTCCATGATCTCCATTGCAGCATGGGTGATGCAACTGATAAGTTTTTGTTGAGAAGTCATTATATGCCAGAATCCATACTAGGTATTGTGGGGAGACGGGGACTTAATAATATAGGATAAAAAGTATAATGCTATCCAGCGGAAACCAGTTTGACTCAGTGGATAGAGTGTCGGCCTGTGGACTGGAAGGTCCCAGGTTCTATACCTTGGTGGCAGGCACATCCCCAGTAGGGGGCGTGCAGGAGACAGCTGATCGATGCCTCTCTCTCATCAATGTTTCTAACTCTTATCTCTCTCCCTTCCTCTCTGTAAAAAATCAATAAAATATACTTTAAAAAGTATAATGCCATCCAAACACTTTCTGTCCAATGAGAGACACGTGGATCCCACAGGAAAAAACTAGAGAGTGACACAGAACAGCGCACAGGTAAATAAGTAGCTGGCATACACATTGATTGTGGGCCAAACACTGGGCAGAGAGCTTTGCATATCTACTCACTCAAGTTTCACAACACCCCTGTGAGATTACTGTCACCATCCCCATTTTACAGATGAGGAAACAGAGGCTTGTAGGGTTAGTCACAATATGATATCATTTGCAATCGTCCAGTTTTCCAAGCTCACTGAAAATGTCTCTTTCATGTACATATCTTTCCAGCCCCAAGGATGGAGTGGAAAAGTCCCCTCTCTGCAAATGTGCAGCCAGAGCTGGGAGGCAGCCTAGGGTAAATCTTCTTGGGCTGATGTGGCCCTGAGACTTAGTCATGTTAACCCTGGGTATTGGACTCACCTGAGCTCCAGGAAGCAGGAACTAGAGCACAGAGCTTCTCCATGTCTGAGAGCTTTAGGTGCTTCACGATAGTTTTTCATCTTTATTTTGGTCAGAGAACTCTTTGCTCAAATGTTTTATACTGGGGGGAAACAAAGGAAAAACAAAGAATTGCTTTGGTTGAAGAAGACAGTGGGGGAAGACTCCAAGTCCCACCTGCTCTCACCACTCCCCCCACCCCAAGCCCCCTGCCCCAAGGCCCCAGAGGGGCTCATACTTAAGCAAAGCTTTGCTGACTCTTGCTTCCCTGAGCCAAGGAGACAAAAGTTATTACAATGTTAGGCATAGTGGGATGAGAGACCTGGTGAGAAGATAAAGTTGGCGCCCAGGCAAGCAGATGAAGGAGGATACTTGTCACCTGCTTGGGTACTGGGAAGGCCCTGGTGCCCACAAGGTCTGGCTTCACCTGCTCCTCGCCCACTCTGACACCAGGATTCCCCAGTTACAGCATCCATGTTCAAATGCAAGTATTTTAAAAAGGGGTCTGGAAGTTTTTAATAGCCAGGAGATGGAAAAAAACACAGAGGAAGAAGGGAAAGATGGTCCACAGTGGAGGGCGGTGGCCAAGAGAAACCCTCTGTTTTACAATGTTGCTGAGATCCAGCCTTGAGTGTGATGTTTGTGGCAAGAAGCCTTCCTGCCTATTCGAGCAGGTGAAGTCTTATCAGGCAGCTCAAGGCACAAACCAGCTGGACAAAACAGCTGCTTGGACGATCATACAGGGCTTTAAATAGAAAATAAAATGAATATGTCCAGATTTGAGAATTGGATAAGGGACACGAGGCCATTTATTTCATTGCTCTTTAAAACAAGCCAGTCTTCTAAAGCAGATTTCGTTGCTTCCAGAATTGTTCTGTATTCTTTGGAGGCTTTCTTTCTTACTTTTGGCACCATGTGGCTTTCTTTTGGCTTCTTAGATTAAAAGAGTATGACACAGTACATATATTCAACGTTTAAAAAAAAAAGCCCCAAATTATACTTTTTCTAGAGAGGGAGCTTTCACCCTTGTGTTTCTGATGGGAGTCTTTGATTCTCTGCCAGGATTTGATTTTGAGCCATTAAGCCATTAGGATGATATAAAAGTCTATCTCCTCTGCTCCATGATCCACAGCTTGAGGCATTCAACAGAAAAACTAACATTACAGATGATGGTTCACAGAGCCCACTGGCAGATTTCAGGGTCAGAGATCTCCAAAGAGGAAAATTTCCTAGGGAGTTTCTATGCAAAGATTTTAAGCAAGACTCTGTCTTTTGAATATTCTGAACACTCTTCTTTCTTTTGTGAACAACTTAAAAATTAGAACAAGATGTCAGACTGACCACAACATGCCAAATCCTGTCAATTAACAGGATACTTAATTTTTAAAATTTTATTTTTCAATTACAGTTTGAATTCCCTATTATTTTGTATTAGTGTCTGGTGTGCAGCATAGTAGTTAGACAATCATATACTTTACAAAATGCAAATTGACCATCACTCCAACACACAAGATAGCTGCCCCCATGTGGTCAAAGATGGCTGCCCCATGGTCACCACAAGATGGCCAGCAGGGGAAGGCAGTTGGGAGGGACTAGACCTGCAAGGGAGGGTAGTTGGGGATAATCAAGCCTTCAGGGGAGGGCATTTATGGGTGACCAGGCTGGCAAAGGAGGGAAGTTGGGGTTGACCAAACCTGCAGGTGATTTGGGGGGGACCCAGGCATGTAGGGGAAAGCAGTTGGGGGGGACCAGGCCTGTAGAGGAGGGCAGTTGGGGGTTATCAGGCTGGCAAGGAAGAACAGTTAGGGACAACCAGGCTGGCAGGCGGGGGCAGTTAGGGGCAATTGATCACCCCCTAACTACTCTCCTGCCAGCCTGATTGATGCCTAACTGCTCTCCTGCTGGCTGAGGGACACACTCCCCCATGCACAGATTTTGTGCCTCTAGTAGTTGTTATAATATTACTAGTGGCCTGGTGCACAAAATTCATGTACAGGGTGGGTCATGGTCCCCTCAGCCCAGCCTGCACCATTTCCAATTTGAACCCCTCATGGGATGTCTGACTGGCAGTTGGACATCTCTCTCACAATTTTGGACTGCTGACCTTAATTGCTCACCTATCTGCCTGCCTGGTCACTTCTAACTCCCCCCCACACCCCACCAGTCTGATCACCCCTCACTGCCTCTGTGTGCCAGCCTGATTGCTCCTAAGTGCCCTTCTTGCTGGGCTGGTCAACCCCAACTGCATCCCCTCTGCTGGCCTGGTTGTTTCCAACTGTCCCTCTCTGCTGGCTTTTGGTTGCCCTTAATTTCCCCCCCCCCCCCGTTGGTCTGGTCACCCCACTGCCCCCACTGCTGGGTTGGTTGCCCCCAACTGCCCCCCTGCCAGGCTGGTCGTTTCTCATAGCCCTCCATGCTGGCCTGGTCACCCCACACAGCCTGCTTGTTCAGTCATTTGGTCGTCCCTCACTAACCTTCCTGCCAGCTTGGTCATAGGCAGCCATGTTGTGAGGGCATGGAGGTTAATTTGCATATTGCCTATTTATTATATAGGATTGACTGTATTCCCTATGCTGTACTTTATATCCCAGGACTATTTTGTGGCTACCAATATGTACATCTTCTTTTTTTTTTTTAAAGATATGTTTTCAGAGAGAGGAAGAAAGAGGGAGAAATAGAAACATCAATGATGAGAGAAAATCATCAATCAGCTTCCTCCTGCATGTCCCCTACTAGGAGTCAAGCCTGCAACCTGGGATGTGCCCTGACCAGGAATCAAATTGTGACCTCTAGGTTCATAGGTTGATGCTCAATACACTGGCCATGCCAATCTATAATTCTTGATCCCTTCACCTTTTTCATCCAGCCACCAAACCCTCCTCTCTGGCAACAATCAGTCTGTTCTCTATATCTATGAATCTGTTTACATTTTGTTCATTTGTTTTGCTTTTTAGATTCCACATATACTAGTAAGTGAAGTTATATGATACTTGTCTGACTTGTTTCATTTAGCATAATACTCTCTAGGTCCACAGGTTTTGACAAAAAATTAAAAATAGTTTTTCATTCATGACTTTGTTGATTTGGAATGTCCATATGTAATTATATGTTAATGAATTGGTTTTGTTACAAAAGTAAGATTTTATGAAATCAGAAGAGAGTCCTTCACTCCTGAATTCATTCAACATGTGTGTTCTGCCCCCTCCTCTGTGGCCCCTGCTGGACCTGGGTCTCGGAGCAAAGCCTTCACAGGATACCTGTCAAGTGCTGAGAGGGGCTGGGAGACAGACAGGAGAACAAGAACTTTATTTCAGAAGATACTAAGCCATGAAGAAAACAAACTTAGATGATGTGAATGGGGAGCAATAGGGACTTCCCTGGTTTTCCATCTCTGCCTAACAAGCGGCCTCAAACACAGTGTGTGCTTGCAGGTGATGTGGGTCAGAACCCGAGGCAGCTCATCGGGCTGCGCGCCTCCCTAGAAGTTCCAGAAGGCCCTGTCCCTTCTCAAGGCATGCTGGCAGAACCCACTCCTTACAGGACAGTTCCCTTCCGTGTCTGGCCCATCTCTCTATTCCAGTTGGCTGGACCTCAGCAGCAAGCTCCTGGCTTCCAGGGGCCAACTGCAAACCTTGGCCCGACGTCCTTTCCTCCAGCCTCAAAGCCAGCACCTCTGGTTGAGTCCTTCCCATAGCATCTCTGACCCACCCTCTTGCCCCCATCCCTCTTTCCAGATCACCTGGTTTCATTAGCCCACCTGGCTGACCTGAGATAGTCATCATCTTAACTTTGTGCCCGTTCTTCTGTTTGCTTAGTCATCCTTATTGTCTTGGTCACAATCACATTTATATTATCTGCTTTCCTATAGTCATTTGAGTTTATGACCCATGACATTCTCAAGCCACTTTGCTACATTTTGTTATCGCAGTTACACACTAGGTACTCTATAAATATTAGTAAATTAATGAAAACATAAATGCTATGTTTTCCACATAGATACACTTGCCATCAGCAGCAATTTGGTCAAGAAAAGTTTTACATATTTTCATAGTGTTCTGGTTTGTTTCTTTCCTCTTCTGCTCTTATTCTCTAGAGGCCTGGTGCACGAACTTGTGCACTAGTGGGGTCCCTTGGTTTGGCCTGTGGGATTGGGCTGAAACCAGCTCTCTGACAGTCCTGGAGAAGTCCCAGATTGCCAGAGAGTGCAGGCCAGGCCAAGGGACCCCATTGGTGCACGATCAGGGCTGGGGAGGAACAAGGGAGGTTGGTCAGATGGGGAGGAACCACAGGGGGGCTCCATGGTGTGTCTGGCCCATCTCTCTCAGTTCCAATTGGCTGGACCCCAGCAGCAAGCTAACCTGTCAGTCACAGTGTCTGCCCCCTGGTAATGAGTGCACATCATAGCAAGTGATTGAGCAGTCTTAACATATCATTTAGCATATTACACTTTGATTGGTTGAATGGATGACTGGATAACCGGACACTTAACATATTAGGTATTGATTATATAATTGTTACAGTTTTTTCCCTTATGGAAAATTTATGGAAGAGCATGCATGGGTAAAGGAAAAGACTATTACCTAGCCTATTGATTTTACGTGACTTAATTTCTAATTGTTCTCCGAGTTTATTTTGTGATGAAGCAAATATTTCACACTAATATCACCAGAATAGAAGACAAACTTTGTCTCTGACTTGGCTAGGGCTATGTGAAATAGGTCAGCTTAATTTTAACTAAAAATAAATTAGAATTAAATAAGTATTTTAATCATGATATGTTGAACAGTGTTTATTAATAAAACACACTCCTAAATGCAATCCTTAGGTCAGCCCTTAGAAATAAGAATAAAGTGAGTCAATCCTTCATTATAATAATGTTCCTAAATCTCTTTGCAATTTACCAATTTAAACAGGAGGCAAAGTCCGAGGGTAGCTTCCACATAGAAGGGCTGTGGTGAAACCAGATGACTCACTGTTTGATTTAGCAGTTGTAATACATATCCGTGCAAGTTTGTTTTGTTCCCACTTAATTTCCAACTTCTCATCTTTTTTCTAAGGAAAAATCAGCTTTGAAAAATTGCTTAACAAACTGCTTTCACTGAGTCAAAATTTCATAATGCAGCCCTGATTGCTGAAGTCCTTTGAATGCTGGATTTTGTGAAGTTACCTCTGGGAAGCAGTCAATGGAGAGTGGAGGGGGAAATGTGCCCATATTCACTGACACGAGAGACTATTTCTTCTCAGTGTGTTATAAAATCAGAGTGAGTCTGTAATAATCAAGCTTAGATTTTCCTCCCATTTCTCTTCAGAAATTCTTTCTAAGGGAGTTTTTGAAGTTTCTGGAAGAAAAGCATTATGTAAACGCAAGGTGTCTAACCTATCTCTGGTCTGTACATAGAGGAGAAGGAAGGTTATTCTGTGGGCTTCTTGGAAGAGAGAAGAGGGTCCTTCTAACACTACCTTTCCTCACACACTGTGAGGTTATGACAGCTCTTTTGCATAATCTCTGGGCTCTTTGCTGCTTGAAGCCATGGCCAAGTGCACAGAGCATCATCTGTCTCTGCCAGTAGAGCTGACACCTCCTGTAACTGATACAACATTCATGGATCTATATGCTTCTCCAGGACTCCCTTCCAGGCACTGAAGATACAAACAAGGGAGGAATCTTTTCAGTTACTTCATGGCCAGAGGGCAAGGCAGTAGGCAAGACAAAGCCATTCTTAGCGTTTAGCCTGGTGCCGAAGGGAAGGGTCCTCTTCCCCGCTGGAAGGGTTGCCGTCTCAAGCAGGAAGGAGGTGCAGATGAGGTGCTTCTCGATGCAGTTTTCCTGGTTTCTTCCCTGAAGTGTGGAGAGCCCACCACAGCCACCAAGGGCTCAGGGCACCCACAACAACCTGTCCAGAGGAAAAACACCTTCTTAGTGCAGCCCTAAAGAGTTCACGATGGGGTACTCAAATCAAACAAGATGATAATGTGCCAAGATCTAACTCAGCCTTTCTCTGCTGGAGTTCTGTGGAGGACTATTCCCTGCTACCCTGAGACATGCATTATATGTAATAAATGAACTCTGCTTGATGCAGAGACAATGGTTCTAGTTATGAATCGTCTTGTTTCTATGGATCCACAGCGGTATTAGTTGTATGTCATTCTTAGGACCGCCCTTGGGGGAATTTAGAAAATTCATATAATTTTCTGTGCCCTGTCCCCTACCAAAAGTCTTGGCCCTGGGTAGTGATGAGCTGCTTTCCCCTGCTTAGGGAGTAGAAAAATTAAGCAGTAAGAACGGAAAGTGGCAAACAAAAGAATACATTTCCTCTGCACTGCTGAAGCTGACCTGGCAGTTTCCTCCTCATCCCTTGCCCTCTGCCCACCCCCATCCTCAGGGGGTGGGAAGATTTTCTGCTTAGACAGTGAGGCACCACAATGGAGGTGCATTTGCAGCATCTGAGAGTGCATTTTGGAAGCATTCCAATTCAGCTGAAAGTGAAGT
>PVJN01031166.1:0-13328 GCA_004026805.1 Lasiurus borealis
TCCCCATCTCTTCCTCTCTTTCTTCTTCTTTTCTCTTTTCCTTTATAATATTTTTTCTGTGTTCCCTGTGGTCTGCAACAGCTGCTCAGTGGCACATATCTGGGAAGTCCATTAACTTGCTGTTTACTTGAGCTTCACACCATTAGCAGAGATGTTGGGCAAAATCAATCTTCTCATTCCCCTCCCCCACCCCGGACCCCAGGAAGCCATAGGCCTTCACCCCCTCCACACAGCCTCTTCCCTTCACTCACACCCCCCACTGCAGAGTTATGTTTCATATCAAGCCAGATTACATTAACTTGACTAAAATAAGATTCTAGATACAATTTTGGATTCTGGTAGAAAAAGATTCCACCAAATTCACCTACCAGTAATCGGGGTGCTTTAATGACAAATCCATAAAGAAAATAATCACACACGATATCCTATTTTAACCACTTGTCCAAAAGCTTGCCCACAAAATGAGTGTGGGCTGCCTGACACCCAGCCAAGCATTACATTTGCCTGTGGCACCTGATGGAGCATTTGTGGAAAGTAACCCGGTACAGACTGAGGTCCACTTCCATTGTAGCTGCCTAGAAACTGGAAATAAACCTACAGGGAGATAACACGCTCGAAAGCTCATTGGAAACGGGTCTCTTTCTTCTGTCAAGAGGCTGTTCTTCATTCACGCCGGCTAGAAACGCAGTGCTCATGAGTTTCAATGTTCTCAATTTCTCTCGCTGTCAAAATCAAATACACACACAATGAGAGAACCTGGGGACAAATTCTAAACACTTGCAGAAATATATGGGTGCTGATTCATTTAAAAAGAGCTCTTCGGGAATTAGGGTGGTGAGCTGAGCTGGCCTGACCATTCAGTCCAGAAATGAGACCCTCAAGGGAAGGGTGGAACTCTGAAATAGGAAGCTCCTTCTATTCAGCTCTTAGGGATGGAGGCAGGTGAGGATCAAGGGCATTGAGGTGAAGATGGCACTGCGTGGAGGCCACCCACCATGGGAGGGAGCCAGGGCTAGTGTGTAAAAGGGGTTGGAGATGCCACCTACATGGCGCCAGGCAGCCCACGCTGGGCAAAGAGCAGAAGCCTGTCCCTTCAACTTTTTTAAAAATATACATATATTATTTATTTATTTCAGAGAGAGGCCAGGAGAGGGAGTGAGAGATAGAAACATCAATAATGAGAGAGACTCATTGGTCAGCTGCCTCCTGCATGCCCCACACTGAGGATCAAGCCTGCAACCCATGCATATGCCCTGACCAGGAATCAAACCATGTCCTCCTGGTTCGTCGGTCCACCTCAACCACTGAGCCACTCTGGCCGGCTCCCTCTAACTTTTTTGTTTTTGTAGGGGGACAGAGAATTCTGTTTGTTAACTCCCCTCTAGTTTGGTTTGGCTTTTGAGAGCAAACATCTTTATCTAGATGAAGAAGAAAATGGATTTTCACCCAAATGTTGGCCAAGACCAATAGAGGATCAGAGCATCATTAGTAGGCAGAAAGGGTAATACTAGTGTCATCCAGACCACAGCTCTCAGGAGGTCAACATTAAAAAATAAAAACTCTTAGGACCAGAGCCAAGCAGAACGTTAGGTGGACAGAGGACAGGGCAAGACCAGCACATCCTCTCCACCTCCCAGGCCGTCCCCAGCAGACCACAGGCTTCCAAATGAGAAACTAATCACTGGTCAGCCATAGCTGAGCATTTCATTTCAGATGGAGGCCTCTTCCTGAGTATTAGAGCAAAACCCAGCTTTAATCTCGGAGGATAATCCTCCCTACCGCCATGGGCATGAATAGGAGGCCATCAGATGAGGATTTGCCTTTAGCTCCAGATCAAACACGGTCCTTTTTGGCAGGTACAGAAGCCAAGGAAGAAAAACGGTCTAGAGTAGAACTGAAGTGGATTCAGAGATTTTGGGCAGGGGAACCGGAGATCTGTGATAGGGGAGGAGGGAGGGTTGTGGTCACACGATCAGGCATGTGATCAAATAGCCTCCTAAACAATCACGTCCTGGTCCTCACCTGCACAGTCAAGTGCATTAAAGCTTCTTTCTCTGTGATGAGTCAGGAATCTAATGACAAGCCTGATGCTGGAGAAAGGGGCCAACAGGTGGCCAGGTTTCACTATGTGGAACCATCAGCATTCTCAGTTCCCTGTGAGAAAACTCCAGCTGAATGGGAAAACTGGGATCCAGCTTCCCAGGTCTCCATTTACCCACTATCTCAGCAGCTCCCTGCCGTACCTCACTTATTTCAGAAGGGCCTAATTTTTTCAAAGAAAATGAAAAGATGACGCCAAGTGCACCTTCACTCACCATGTGGCCCTGTGGATCCTCCCTTAATTAGGCTGTGAGAAGATGAGATGTGATTTGGGAAAGGGAGGGGGGAAGGGAAGACAATAGCAAACCCAAGACCTGAAATGGAGAAACTGGAGAAGCCAACAGGAGAGCAAAGACCCGCAAAGCATTTCAACCAAAATACAAAATCCAAGGGCAAGGGGAGGATGGGTGTAGTTCACTGCCTCCTGCCAAACTTCCCACAGGGAGCTGAAAAAGCAAGGTGTCGCTTTTGTGGCCCCAGAAAAGCAATTGCAAGGAAACACAGCTGCTATTTGACAAGGCCCCAAAATGCCTTTTTCATCGTTTAAAAAAGTCATCATTTTAATCACTGATGTGTATAATAAACTCTTCTCAGGCTGACATTAAAATCTGTTTATTTTCTCTGCTCTACCAGCCCTGGCATCCCACAAGCATGGCACATGTTCTGTTACTGTTATTTTAGGCTTTCTTCAAGCTCTGTGATGGGCAGTTATCTTGTCAAGTGGCAGCGCATTTATCTAACACAAACGCCATTTCCCTGAAGGAAAAGAGAGAAAGACTGGAATGAATGGCCTCTCAACCTTCAATCTGGGACTGGGTTCTCTTCCGTGGGTGGTGATGGTTCTCATTAAAATCACCGTGGGAATTGGGAAAATGCAAAGAGGAATTTTATCAAGATCCTTAGGGGCTAAGGGCAAGAGACCAATGTGAGGGGAAAAGAAAAGAAGAGAAAATCTGAAAAACAGGTTTTTCCCTTCAAGCTCCAGAGTAGCCTGCATTCTGCATGATTTGGAGAAATAAACCCAAGTGCCTGAGGGAAGTTTCCGAGGATAAACAGGAAGGAAGAATTGCCTTCTTGTGAGTTCCACAAGGCAGGGAACACAGCCAAGGTATCTTGCATGAGGTCGTTAGCTCTTCACAGCCAAACTAAAGGAAAAGGAGGACAATTCTCTTTCCAAAACACTGACTTCCTCCTGTGACCTCTTTTCTATAACTTCCAGAAGCTCCTAGTCACTCACAGGAAAAAAGTCCAACCTCTCCAGCCTTGTCTTCAAAGCCCTCCACAAACCAGGTTCACCCTAACTGATCACCATTCACTCCCCAGTACAATCCCCTCCAGCCTGGCCAATCTTCACAGTGTCTCATAGACTCTCCATGTTGTTTCCAACAGTTGGCCATCAACCAACTACCCATCATTCAAAGTCCCATTTTGGGGACTTTCTCAACCACTCTAGCCATCATTGAACTTGCCTCTCCTTTCTGAACCACAAAACTAGCACGTCTGCATTTGTCCATGAACTCTTGTCTCCTCCATCTGTGTAGCACATCCTCCAAGTCCCATGTAAGTCCCATGAAGGCAGGAAACCCAACACTCTTATATCTGTTATCACTTAGCCTGAGGCTGGACATGCTGTTGTCTTTGGTACCCAATAAGCATGACAAGGAGTTGAGGTTACACATGCCAGGCTTCCTGACTCCCTCCTTACTCTCCTGTCCCATCGCCTAAATCCATATTCCAATCTAGAAATCCAGATCCAGACAGAGCTAGAGATGAAGGAGGAAAGCATAGTTGTTCCTCTTGGATGGTGACACTTGGAAAATAGTTATTTCGATAGCACTTTTGTTTCCCAGATGAGACATTTCTTTGGCTTTAGTTTGAGGGCTAGAGAAAACCTATCTGGGATGTTAGAGCTATTCCTTAGTTTTGGAAACGCCGTGAAATTAAAAAGCCAGGCAATCTGTGGGGAAGCTATGGGTCCTTGGGTGTGAGCCTTCAGTCCCCACGTCAGTAAGGTACAGCAGAGGTCAATAATCACAAAACTCTGTGTCCTCACAACTCAATTAGTTGATCTCCAGTTTTTAGGAAGGGATGTGGAGCCCACCTCAAGAGAGACACTAAGATTCGAAATCTCCTCGTAATTCAGACCTCATTCACACAATGTCTCCCTTGTATTAGTCTCAAGATTCCCTTGAGTCTCTTAATCTTGTCCTTGTGTCCCTGTTCCCAATCGCATAGCCTGCTATCATTTCTAGAAATGAGTTCATTAAATAATCTTCCTCTCTTCTCTGTTCTCTTAACTAAAAATTCATTCTTGGCTCTATTCTCTCAGGTTACCATTACTTCTCTCTTCTCCTTCCCAAACTCTTCCAGAGTGAGAGTCTGCCCTCACTCTCTCACTTTCATCACCAGCTCATCTTAACCTCTTGCAATTTGGATTCTGCCCTCAAACACTTCAGTGAGAGTTTTCATACAATCAGCCTCAGAGACAGAACATCAACTGTCATATCTGTCAGTCTCATGTTTCATTTTTCTCTCCCTAACTCAAGGCAGGATGCAGCCCCAACTGGTGTACTGTCTATCTCCTCTCAACTCTCTCCCCTTGCCTTTCCGACCTGAGCTATCTTCTACCCCTATCCCTATCCTGGGCATTCCTCAAGGTCTGGCCCTTGCCCTGCTTCTCTTCTGCCACTGTCCACTCTCTCTCTAGGCCACTTCATCCACACCTATGATTTCAACTATTACGCTGGCATTCCTACCTCCAACCCAGACCTCTCCTCCAGATTGCCAATCTCAAGTTTCTAACTTTTTGTTGGGCATCTATTCCTGGAGCACAATTATCTCAAACTCAACATATTTACAAAAGAAAACACAAACAAAAACACAAATTTGCTTTCCTCCCAAGCTCCCCATCCTGTCTAAAGACATCATCATCCTTCCAGTCAACTCCACCAGAGATCCGAGGGTCATCTCGCCTCTGACCACCTCCCCGTCATCTATTGCCACCTTTCATCACCTCCCCCACCCCTGCCCCACTTCTCATGATCTGTTCTTGACTTCTCATCCCACCACCACCTCCAAGTTCAGACCCTCCTGAGCTGCCCTGGCCTCCTGCGGAATCGCTCAACTGACCTCCAGTCTCAAGATTTCAATCTTTCTCTCACATTTCTTCTGAGGTCTGACCATGTGTGTTTCCCACAACTTTACTCACACTCTGCTTCAAATACCCTCACTGCTCATTTCTTGGTACCTAAAACCCACCCGTGCTTCAAGGCTACATGCCAAGACAAACTCCTCCCCAGAGCGTTTATAAACATCAATTCTGCATCACCTTACAGATGTGTGTTTGGTATTCACTGGGGTGTGTATCTGTGCATGTGTTTGTGTGTACATATACGGATGTGTGTGTCCCTCCTTGGACCTCTTCAGTATTGGTTTTGCCATCATTTTCATTAGTTTCTCCACTGAATTGGAAGCTTCCTGAGGACAGGTGGTACTATAAGTTGAACTGTGTCCTCCAAAAAGCTATGTTGAAATCCTGCCCCCCCTCCCCCTGCACCGATACCAGTGAATGTGAACTTATTTGGAAAGAGGGTCTCTGCAGATTTAATGAGGTAAAGATGAGATCATTAGGGCAGGCCCTCTATCCAGTGACTGTTTGTCCTTATAAGACGAGGACAAGACAGAGAGAGGGAGGGAATGCAGCCATGTAAGGACAGAGCCAGAGCCTGAAGTTCTGCTGACACAAGCCAAGAAATTCCTGGGACTACCAGAAGCTGGAAGAGACAAAGAAGGATTCTCCTAGGAATTTCAGAGGGAGCGTGGCCTGGCCAACACCTTGATTTCAGACTGATAGCTTCCAGAACTGTGAGAGAATAAATTTCTATTGTTGTAAGCCACCCAGTTGTGATATTTTGCTAGCAGCCAGAAACTAAGAGAGGTGGATACTATGACTTAATTCCTCTTTATGGACTCTGAGTCCCTAGAGCTCATGAACTTCTTGGTGAAGCCATGAACAAAAATGAACGATGCACCCCAAGGAACTTTTGCCATGAGTGCAGATGTTTTTTAAAAAATCATCCCTTAGACTTGAATTATAGTCATACTTAAACCATCATTTCCCAAGACAGACTTACTGACCTGCCCTCAGATCTGTGTTTTGTGTTCAGAAAGAGAAAGAGATGGGTTGAGTTTAAAGCCACCTGTACCCTCCTCACCTGGCCTCCCGATCCTTCAGGAAATGTGGGCAAAGCCGCTGGATGGGCTTTCCTTGTGCAAAACTGTGACCTTGTACTCGTTACTAAGCTAATGGTCTCCAATACCAACCAACAGAAAGGAGAGTCATTTAAAGGGGTGTGCAGAGAGGAGGCTGATAAAGACAGTGTCTCTCCTCGCACCCAAAGTGAAGCAGGGCACAATTATCAGCATGTCAGTGCTGACCCCAGAACGCTTCCAACTCAACCAAGTGGACACTTGAACCGAACGCCTTTCAGGAACGAACGGTCTGGGCAGAAGGCAGTTGAATCAGCCAGAGAGCAAGTTTTTCTCATTTCTCTCTATTGAACAAACACTGCCACGCAACATGTTGGGGGCTTTCTGAGAAAAACCTCTGAATAGAAAGAGGGGAGACCTGCTCTGAGCCCATGTTCCTGTTTGTCTGTCTGCACCGGCGTGGTGGCCATAAATAACACTCATGAGTCACAAAGAAAACGCACCATCTCTCTGGAGACTGTGTCCGCTGTGCCTGCTGTGTCTGCAGCAGCAGGTGTACCAACCCCTGTTCCTGTGAGGAAATCAAATTGGAGGCCGGGAGGTGGCAAAACTACCGTTCCTGCCACAGAAATGCAAACTGCCCATTCTTCCCTGTGCAAGTTGGAAAGTAGACCAGCCCGGCTACTGACAAGCAGGGTCTCCAGAGGCCCCACCTGGGCGTGGTTACAGCCTTTAGATCCTCAGTCCTGAGACCCTGATGTTCCCCAGGCAGGGGGTTTTAAGAAAGCTGATACTGCCTTAAGAGAAGAAGACCAACCAAGTTCAGGCTTTTCCCACGATGACTACTATGAAGTTTTTTGGTAAACATTAAACATATGATTCTTTCCAAAATGAATGTGCAGGATTCCTACTTAGCTGGCACCCGAAGGTATGTGCTTCCTAACAGCCTTGGGCCCAGGCTGCTGTTCTAAATTGTCCCTCCGCCCAGGAGTAGCCAGCTAGGCAGTCCTCAGTAGCCTTTCCGCTGTCCTCACTCCAGCCCTGGGAGTGAATTAGTCTCCAGGCTTGATCACTAGGCACAGAGCGAAATTCACTTATACCTTCCACCTCCCTAATCGTATTAACGCTCTTATTTCCAGCTCCTACCCAATGTGCTCAGCCCTGTCCTTGAGAAGTTTTTCTGCAACCCGAGTTATATTTTAACGTTTTAAAGTGAAAAAAAAAACCTCTAACATTCTAGTATATAAACCGTTTTCAAAGGTAGTGAATTTTGTCTCAAATCTGGTTTCACCTTTGACCGGGAACCCAGCCATCAACAGGAATAGCAGCTGTCACATGGGTGAAATCGACATTTCGAGGGGCTTGACCCAGTGCCAGGAAATGTGCTTCCTCCCGCTCCTGCCCCTGCGGCCGCCGGCCGTGCCTTCCATCCCTCACTTACTGCATAGAGGACTGTGGTCCAGGGCTCAGAAGCGGTGGGCTTTTGTCTCCCAGGAGGATCGGCAAGTGTGATTTGTAACAACTATTTTTTTTTTTTTTACTCAGACATCTTTTTAACCAAGATGTAAAAGTCAGAGAAATTTAGAGCGGTAAAGAACTGAAGAGACGATCTATGAAAATAAACCACGCACTGACAAACAGTTAAATTAATTACCGGACACGAACTACTATACTGTAGGGTCTTTCAGAAGAAGAAAGTCGATCAATATGAGCCAATGATTACAGTTTCCAAGTGATAATGACAGCAAAACGTATGACCGTGTGTATGACACACCCCACTCATTTTTGTAAGATATACTTATAATATGCCTATAGAACATTTCCGGATGGAGAGACCAGGAACGAGGCTAGTGATCGCCTCTGGAGAGGGAAGAGCCTGAGCTAATAGGCAGGCTGGTTTTTCGCCGTCTACCTTTCTACTGTTTGAATTCCTCACAATGTGTATTTATTAAATCTTTTTTCAATATTATACATAAATACACACAAACAAATAAAGAATAGGTTATATTTTTAATTTTTACCAAAGAGAGAGATACCTTAAAACTGCCCAATACCTTCATTTCACCAATAAGGAAACGGGGGTCTGGAGAATGGCCAAAGGCTGGCTCCTATGGATCTACTTTCTCCTGAAAGAACTCTGGCCTCTGAGTTCAGTTCCTTCTGCTCTTCCATAGTATTTCCTTATTCACGGTCAGGATCTGGTGACCCAGGGTTCCCTGAAATCTACTCCCCCCGTTAAATGAGGCATCATTATTCTTTTTTTTTTTTAATGTATTTTATTGACATTTTACAGAGTGGAAGGGAGACGGATAGAGAGTTAGAAACATCGATGAGAGAGAGACATCGATCAGCTGCCCCCCGCAAGTCCCCCACTGGAGGGAGATGTGCCCGCAACCAAGGCACATGCCCTTGACCAGAATCAAACCCCGGACCCTTCAGTCCAAAGGCCGACGCTCCATCCACTGAGCCAAACCGGTTTTGGCATCATTATTCTTTATTGTACTCATATGACACATTTAAAACAAGGACTTTGTGATCTGGGTATTTTTTTGTAAATCAAACTCCATTTCCAATGTGCCACAGAGTTGTGCTTACATGAAAAGCAAAGAAATGACCCCTCATTTATTAGGTTTCTTTTAACCCTGCCTTTCTTTGATGAGGTTTCCTTTAAATAGAGCATGCTTGGGGCTCATTCGTGCCTGCAACATTTTGATCATTTTTCCTTGTGCTCTTCCGTTCTGGTCACATCAGCGCTATCTGCTTTGAAACATGAGCTCCCAAAAAGGTCAGCACTGACCCTCTTATGTTGCTGATGCTCAACCAATTAATTGTGGCTCCTACAGGCATTCCAGAAGCCTTCTGAAATGACAGTCTCTTCAGCTAATGCCTTTGACCCTAGGCCCGAGACACATTTCCTATAGGTACAATTTATAAAATTATCTGAATAAGTCATTAGAAGATATTCTTCCAACTCGGATAGGAATCTTTATTTGAAATCCTGTTACCCATGTCTCACCTTTTTTTTTTTTTTTTTTTTTTTTTTTTTTTTTTTTTTTTTTTTTTTTTTTTTTTTTTACTTAACCAATGCAATACCTGAAGTGTTTTATAAGTAGGGAGATTCTAAATGCTTGGTCATTTTCAAGAAACCCATAAAATCACCACAATCATTTGGTGGTTTAGGCATTTGCCATTAGCAAAGCCCAGACCAACTCTCTATTTCTTATGCATGATGTATTCATCCAAGTTAAATTCTCTTCATTTTGCTAAATTCTAGCCTCTGCTGTTTATAAACTCCCGGAACGGTTATTTTCTTAGGTCTTATTTTGGGTAAAGGGAGGGCGGTAGGTGGGAAGGATAAGGAAATCTAACATGGTATTTTTTTGTTTAATATATTTTATTGACTTTTTTTACAGAGAAGAAGGGAGAGGGACAGAAAGGTAGAAACATCGATGAGAGAGAAACATTGATCAGCTGCCTCTTGCACACCCCCTACTGGGGATGTGCCCACAACCAAGGTACATGCTCTTGACCTGAATCAAACCTGGGACCTTTCAGTCCACAGACTGACGCTCTATCCACTGAGCCAAACCGGTTTTGGCTAACATGGTATTTTTAATGCTTTAAAAAAAAGGCTTAAAACCAAAATTTAAACATCTATGAATCTCAGCTTACCTTCTTCTAGTATGTACCCTTTTCTGGACAGATATTAGCCTCAGCCATCTTATTCTAATTTTCCCTATTTTTATATTAATTTTTCTTTACCTGACCACCCATTAATTACTTGAAAATATTTCCTTCTGGCCTCCAACTGCTCAGGGACTTCCCTTAGCAATTTCCTCACATATAATTACACTGATGGGCTGTGTAACAGGTTGCATCATTATCTGAGTCAAAATAATGTTGGTGCAAAAGTAATGTCAAATCTGATGGGTCCCACCTGCTGGGATCCAAGAAGATGGTCTTATGGGAGCTATGCCCTTGAGGCATGCCAGGATGCCAGGCTGGATGCCCTCAAGTGTTGAGGGGAGCATCAACCAGGTGCTCCATCTGTAGAGGCCCAGTGCCAAAAAAGGCCACCAGCCATCCCCCTCACACTGGCCTCCAAAATGCTTCCAACTTGGTACCAGAGTAGAGAAGCAGGCAGAAACCCAGCACCCCTGGGCTGACTTTGCCCTGGCGTTTCAAAGTACAGGACAACTGCTTTATAATTAGGGCTCTTCCTTTTCTAAAGCACCAAAATAACGTCCTAAATTTAGAGACTACCTTCCTTGCTCTTTCAGGTAGCCTCGCCGGTTTCTAAGATACTCTTATACCAGCCATTTCAAGTGTCAGGAAACTAGAATCATTATTTCCACCCCACAGCTGAGCAAAAGGAAACAGAGTGATGCAGACATTGAGAGGCTGCAATGAATATTCTCATACATATCTTTACACATTTCTGAAGGACAACATGTCTGGAAATGGAATTATTGAGTTAATGGTATATGCATTTTTCATTTGGAAAAAAGATTATCAGAACACCCATTACGGAAGTCATTCCAATTTAGTCTCCCATTATGTCTAAATGCCTAGTTCCCTTTACTCTTAATGATAATTTTACACTTATTATTCTCATCATTTTCTAAAATAGCTTATTTTAGGTTAAATAGAAATGTGTTCAAGAGTCATTTTCATTTCCTTTTTTCGTCAATAATCTTGTCTTTCCCCATTTTTCCATTACATTGTTGACCTTTTATTTCCACCTCACAGTTGAGCAAAGGGAAACAGAGTTTACGAGCAGCCCAGTGCACGAAATTTGTAAACTCGGAGAGGGGGGAAGGGGATCTCTCAGCCCCGCCTGTGCCTCTTGCAGTCCTGGAGCCCTTGGGGGATGTTGGACTGCCGGCTTAGCACTGCTAAGGGAAAAGCTCCTGTCACCACCCCTGACCTTGCCAGCTGAGAGCCTGGCTTCTGGCTGAGTGACACTCCCCCTATGGGAGCACCCTGACCACCAGAGGGGCAGCTCCTGCATTGAGTGTCTGCCCCCTGGTAGTCAGTGCGCATCACAGCGACCGGTAGTTCAGCCGTTTGGTTGATTTGCATATTAGCCTTTTATTATATAGGATTAAAGCTCTTTATAAATGAAGGATATTAGTTCTTTGTTTTTTATTGTGAATTTCAATTCAATTTTTGTGTGTTTTTACTTTTTTTTTTTAATGGTCCATAAAACTGTCAGAGATCTAGTCTCCAGGAGACCTGGATTTCTTTACTTTTATGAAATGTAATATATCAATCTCTTTATTCATGATATCCAGGTTTTGTGTTATACCTAGGAAGACTGTGCTAAAACAAGACTTAAAACTTCTCTGTTTTCATCTACTACTTTTAATATTTAATTTTTTTTTATCCATCTGGCATTTCTGTTGGCGTAAGAAGTGAGGTAAGGATCCAATTTTTGTTTTTCCAGATGGCAACCCAGTTGTCCCAAACTATTTTTGAATAATCTTTCATTTCCTTACTGACACAAAATGCCATCTTCACCTAAAGACATTTCTGTACACATTGATGTCTAGTTCTGCATTCTATTCGGTAATACTGATCCTTCTGTCTATTTAAGCCTCAACATGATACTATGTAATTATGTAATACCTGACCATGCTGGCCATCTTGTCACTTACCATCTCACTTATCCTTACTATAAAGCGTGCCTTTGCTTCCATTCTGTTTTCTACCCGGTTGTTTTTCTCTAAAGCTACATTTATATATTATCTCATTCCAAGGCACCTTAGTGTGTTCTCTTGTTGTTTGTAATAAATAGCATATCATTTAGGACATAAGCATATCAAATGCACACAAGGATAACTCTACCTCTTGCTTTCCACGTGTGTACTTCAGCTTTCTGTATTTCTCTTATCCCGGTGCATAAGTAGTACCTTCCGAACAATGTTTAATAAAGGCGGTGGTGGGAGACAGCCTTATTTTGATGGCAGCATGACCCCTAACATCCCATGTAATTCTGCTAGCTCTGTACTCTGAAAACCCTTAGAGGAAGAGGAAAAGGGACAAGATCAAACTGCTAATTTCTAGGAGAGCTAGGTGAAACAGAAGCAGAGAAAATATGGAGCAGAAAAAGCTTTTCCTGGGGCCCTCCTACTACCCTTCCCTGCTAGCACTCTCTGAGTTCTGCTTGCCTTCTCCTCCACTTGACTTGCCACACGCTATAGGTGTGTATTTTATGGGTGACAAATACAAAACAAGGGACTAGGGTTCCCTTCTAAGAACTCCTATGTGTGATTCCTTATATTCTTCCTGCAAAATCTCCCCTGCTTAAGTTTTAGCAATAATAACCAAAACCTGCTAATCTATACTTTGCCTTGAACTACTAGGTGATCTGACTTCTATCAATGGAGAGGTAGCAACTAAGCTGCTACAGTGGACCTTCACAAATTCTACAACAGGCACATCTGCCACTGCAGAGGAGTCCAGTCTACAGTATACATGGTATCAGCCGGTCTTATCCAAACACTACCACATCCATGAAAGTCTGAACTACACCCACCACCTTGACAAAGCTTTCCCACACTGCACCCCATCCTTAGGGAGACACTGCTAGTTGCCTACCTCAACTTCCATTCACCCCTTATTCCTCAATAATATACGCCTCCTGAATTTTAGCTGTGCACACGACTATCTAGAATGAAGGCTGTTTCCCAACCTTCCTTAAAAGGAAGAAAGTATGCCTTTCTTCTCCCCTGTCCCCAGGAATCCTATCTAATAAAAGAGTAATATGCAAATTGATCATACCCCCACTACACTCACAAGCAGTGCCCACCAGCCACAGCCACCAGCCAATCAGAGCAGGTATGCAAATTAACCCAACCAAGATGGCTACGGCCTGGTCGCAGGGGGCGGGAGGCATGGCCGGCCTGCAAAACACCACAGGCTCCTCGCCACCCCACACCCCAAGGGAACACCCACCCTGATCCAGGACACCCTTCAGGGCAAACCAGCTGGCCCCCACCCGTACACCAGGCCTCTAT
>PVJN01031166.1:13428-25170 GCA_004026805.1 Lasiurus borealis
GTCAAAGATCCTGCCCCCATGTGGAGACAAGATAGCCACCACAAGATGGCCAGGAGGGGAGGGCAGTTAGGGATGAGCAGGCCGGCACAGGAGGGCAGTTGGGGGTGACTGGGCCTACAGGGAAGGGCAGTTGGGGGTGACCAGACCCACAGGGGAGGATAGTTTGGGACAAACAGACCGGCAGGGGAGCAGTTAGGCATCAATCAGGCTGACAGGGGAGTGGTTAGGGAGTGATCAGGCTGGCAGGCAAAAGCAGGGGCAATCAGGAAGGCATGTAGGTGAGCAGTTGGGAGCCAGCAGTCCTGGATTGTGAGAGGGATGTCCCACATTGAAAAGGGAGCAGTCTGGACTGAAGGACACCTCCCACCCACCACCACCGCCACCGCCCCTTCCCCCATCCCTGTGCACAAATTTTGTGTACCAGGCCTCTAGTGCATATATAATAGCACTAATAGCTCTGGCAGCCATCCAGGACCCTATGAGTGAGGGCATGCTCTAAGTTTGATGAAGTATAAAGCTGGGTGGAGCCTGGATGCCAGACAGCTTCATGAAACAGCCTATCAGCCCTGACCAAGACATCTTTACCCTTGAGGAAATAAAGCCACTGTTAACTTGGGGTTTCTGTCACGTGCAGACACACTTAATCCTAATGGATACATACAGACTAGAACCCACACTGATCACCATGAAGGGAGGCTCGGGGCCCCTTCCTGCTTGCACATTGGGGAGCCTTCCCTTCCCCTCAACACCGTCCCCTGAGGACAAAGACTTGGCAGGCCTACTCGTGCCTAGTGCCTACTCAGTGTGTGTCGGGGGACACAAAGGACATTCAATGAATACTTGCTGAATGAGGAATTCTGAGTGACAAAAGAAATGGCAGTGAGTCTTCTGTGTCTTACATTCTGTTACCAGGAGCATGTGGGGGGTGGGGGAGAGGACGACTTCTTACCTGAGGAAACCTGGCAATTGTTTTAACTTTAATGAACTCCCTGACTTTCCCTTTTGGCACAACGGGCATTATTTGAATGACAGTACTCAAAGCTCTTCTACTTCAGGGAGATGTAGCCTCAGTGACTAACCAGAAGTGATGAAAAAAATTACGGAATTCTAATGAGGGCATTCGTGCAGATGGGCAAATCTCTTCTTTTGGAAAATAATAAATTACTGTGACCCATGGTGACTTTAAGAAGCTATTTAAATAATGCGGTATCTGATTCCGTCTCAGGTACAGAGTAGTTTTCAACAAACATCTGTTTATGATTTCTTTTTATTACATTTATTTTTCTCCCTCGTGCTCTTTCTTCATTTTTCTACTCAGAGATTCAGCTCTTTCCTTCAGACAAATCTTGCTGAGAGTGTTTAGGTTACATGGACCCTTTTCTCCTTAAACCCATTCAGCACCTTCCTCATCTTTCCAGGACAAAGCATAAGGAACTTGAGAAAAAATCCAGGGACAGGACAGATACTGTAACCAGTCGCAAAGTCATGGAGGGCATCCTTTCTCCCCCTGGATCCAGCCTCTCCTCACCTGTGACTTGCTTTTTTTAATATATTTTATTGATTTTTTACAGGGAGAGAGATAGAAAGTCAGAAACATCGATGAGAGCCGCCTCCTGCACGCCCCACAGTGAAGATGTGCCCGCAAGCAAGGTACATGCCCCCAACCGGAATCGAACCTGGGACCTTTCAGTCCGCAAGCCGACGCTCTATCCACTGAGCCAAACCGGTCTCGGCTCACCTGTGACTTTCTACCTGCACGGTTGGCACCTACTGCCAGGACACTACCATTCACACAGATCCTATTTATAAATTACAATATGGTGCTGGATAGGGGCACACACGCCCCGTGTATACATGCCTTGGGCACATGGACTATCCGTCTGCATGTTATAAAAGCCACTCCCCTCCCTTCTTCACCAAGTCTGGGTACCCACCTGGTAAGAGAATGAAGTCAAGGTTCAGCCCCCACTGGTGCCTAGACTAGACGCTGAGGTACAGGAACACGAAGCGGCAGCTCGGCCTGGCCCTGCGGCTCACGTGCCACCGGTGGGTTGGGAAATCAGTTCAGCAGGGACCAATCCACACTCTGTCATAGTAAATACCAGGCTGTTAAAACGGGTCAGGTGCTCCTCACGTAGTTAGGGTCATTATGGCTCCATTATTCCTCATGAGTGCACCCTGTGGAATGTGCTTCCTGCTGTGGGTCCAGCCCAGATCTTTGAAAAGCCAGGCAGCGGTATGCCCGGGGTGCCTTTTTGAGGACACAGGAGGCAAGCCTTACCCTCCTCCTGTCATTTCAGAATCATGCCTGCCTGTTCCTCATCTCCTTGTGATTCCTTCGCCAGACTCCAACGCCTTTCAGGTCACCAAGGAGACCCAGGTACAAAAGGCAAATTTCCTGAAAAAGAGGACCCACTGACTCACAGGTCACATTGCGTTCTAAATGGCTGATTAAGGAGAGCAGGTTTCAATGAGCTAGAAAAAAAGCCCATTGCAATGCTGAGTGGAGAGGCAGGGAATGAAGATCGCTCCAAGTTAACTGCACAGTTTTGCCCAGCTCTGGCCTAACTTCTGCCTCTCTCCACCCCCAGTACCCCCACACTCCACATCCCCCTCCCACCCTCTCCTCCCACACACACACACACACACCAAGCCAGGTGTGCTCGAAGTTGTCTATGGCCTGCGATGACAAGGAAGATTGAAACTTCTGGCTAATAAGGCCTTGGGCTGATTTTCGAATGTAGCTTCCCACATTATTTCTGACTCCCTAACACCACGAATGATTGATAATTGGCTGCAAATGTAGCTGCCCATCAATGGGAAACATGTGTCTAGCCGAGGGATGGGAACACAGGGGCATCTGCTACGGAAAGCAGACACTGGATCCCAGTGAGAGTGGCCGCAGGGGAAGGAGCACGCCAGGCTGTCTGTGAACTATTTGTTGTCTTAAACTTTATTTTTCCTGATGCCTTGTTCAAGGTAAGACGATGCCTCTGGAATGGCCACAAATATTGCTCCCGAGAATATTTCTCCAGCTCCCACTCGACAGTAAGGCTTGATGACACCCCATCTTCCATTCTTTCCAACTAGAGACCAAGGTACTTGAGAGCAAGACCCTGAGCGTCTTCTTCCTGCCGTACTGAGCCCACAGGTGGGTGCAGAGTGAACACTTCTGGCACCTTCACCCCCAGGGATTTCTTTCCTTAAATCACGCCCTCCCTGTTCCTGAGAGAGGCAGGACTTGCAGAGCCTGCGTCTGAAAATAGTTTTGCCTCTTTAAGGATGCCAAAGAAAGATGTCTCACCTTTCCTAATGCTACTTGGCTGGCTGACTGGGAGGGAAAATTGCCACAGTTTATGGAGGAGGTGCTAATTAGAGTCCATTGAAACTCAGCTGGCCTGCCCTGGCACTGATTTGCCGCACAGGCCTGGCTCAGCCCTCGTGAAAATCTAAGAGGCATCCAGAGAACAGGAGATTCCTCAGCAACAGGCATATCCACTTTCCTCCCTGAATCGTCTCAAGCCTTGGCCAGCCCGCATCCCTTCACTCAGAGAAGTAAAATCACTGCTGGATTTATCAAGAGGAGAAATGCCCTAAATGGCTGATGCTATGATAAACTATCCTGCATTAAAAAAAAAAAAAAGTAACTATGTGGGGTCACAGATGTGTTACCTCGATTGGAATCATTTCACAATGTTTGTGTGTACCAAATCATCATGTTGTACTCCTTAAAGATATACATTTTATTGGTCCATTATACCTCAACCGTGCTGGAAAGAAATTTAAAAAGATATCTTCTGTTAAAAAACAAACAAACAAAAAATGCAAAATATTCCTTTTCTAAAGGGCACAGGAATAAAGACTTTACAACCACACACACAGGCCCTTCAGTGAACAGGACTTATCACAACACCATCGTGGAAAACTACAGTCTCAAAGTCATCTGGGAGCCGTCACCCCCTTACCATCGCACAGTGTCATTTCAAAACCCCCACTTCACTCTCTCAGGTAGGCAACCTTACACAACATCCATGCACTGGATGTTTTTTGGAAAGGGGGAGGGGGGAAGAATAAGAAAACAAGTTATCAAGGCCAAACTTATCAAATGGCACCCCTTAAATACATGTACTGTTGTGTACTGTATGTCAATGATGCCTCAATAAATCTGTTTTTTAAAAGCAAGTTCAATTAGTCAACTTATAACCATTTGCATAAACACTACTTACATTTTCATAAATCTAACGCCCCCATTTCATAATTAAGACATCAATCAAGTTTGCTCCCCATAGAGAGCACCGGTAAAGAATGTGAATAGGGAGGGACCGGTGTATCCACACTGCGGGCCATGTAGCTGGGAGGGGGAAAAAACGCATGCAAAGATTACTAATAACCCAAGACAGGATGTAGTAAGTACCAGGGAGTGACTCCGACAGTCCATGGGATAGGAGGTAGTGACTGCTGACTGCGTGCGCTTGGGGGAACCAAGCCATTTCGCTGTTTTAAATTCAGGGCAGGCATTCCTCTCCTGGTCCTCGGTGTTTGTGTTCCCATGGGCATTCCCCCTCCATGTCGGCTCAGGTGGGCGTGGCAGTTGTGTCACTAGAAAACGACTCTAGGTTCTGTTGGCCCAGGTCTCACCCTCAGGCCAAGGAAGAGATAACCAACCATGGAGATAAATGTAAATTATAATAGCACAGATAAAACTGCTCAGTAAGTCAAATGGGGCACTAATCCCCAATATAAACACTAAAACCCAAATAGCCTCCATGTAGCTGGCACTCACTCTGAAAACTTCATGACATGACTTATAGATAAATAGGATAGAACCAATTTCCAAAGGGCCAACTGAAAAAGCATCTGGCTAAAGTTTAGGATAACTTACATTACGCTGGATACTTAATCACAATTGCTTCCCATTCTGAGACAAATGAAGAAAGAGTGGCTAAAGAGAATACAGAAAGAAAACACTATGTCTTTAAATGACATTTATAGGTTGTAATACCTAAGCTCCTAGAATTTTAAAATCTCTAACAAAGTACCTGGAACACAGCAGGTAGTCAATAAATGGCTGTTGAATGAAGAACACGTAAGAGCTTTAAGTCTCTAAGACAACACTCTAATTGTTTTATGTGTATTAGTCTGGTTTTCATTATAAGCAGCAACAAGAGCAAAAAAAAAAAAAAAAAAAAACACAAAATTATTCACAGCACAATATTCTGAGATTTTAACAGTGGTAACCTGACTCATATTCACACATTCTCTCCTTGGTGTGTCACCTGAGAGATGCGGGACTCATCACAGAGGTATCAGCCTGAAAGGGTTGTCAGGTTGAGAAGCAAATTGTTCAAGATGGGAAAGAAATGAGATTCTTCTGCATAAGGCTGCTGGAAAGTCTCTACGTGTGGACATTTTTATAAAGGCTTTTCTTCTATCATTCAACACTTAAATGCCTCGGGTACATACACCTGAGCGTGTGTGAGTGCTGTTCTAAAGGCAGGACCAGGCTAAGCTTTATCTCACTTTCCCCGTTTGGTTCTCTATGTCCTGAGTATGTGAACAGCCCAACTTTCATGTTTAACCCTGGGCACCACACCACTATTAAAAGGAGCCGGTTTGAGCCTAAAGGGCCAGGGCGAGCATCACCATGTATTAGCTCCTATTTGGGATGTCAGCACCAGGACCTTCTTTCCCTAGTCTCCCTCCTGATAGGGGAGAGAGGGAGCATACAGAGCCCATTCCATCAGCCTGGACACACCAGGACCCCCAAAATTGAAAGAACAAATCTTGCTACTAGGCCTCCTAAGATTGTTGGTGCTCACCATTCAAACTCAAAAAAGTTGGCAAGTTCGGGATATTCACAGCCCAATATCAAACCATCCCTTCATGATTTGTCTAATGACTTACTGTTTCCAGAACAGCCAAGGCTGAGTGTATGGATGCTAGCTTTAAACCTGCACCTTCACCCTTTATCCCAGCACAAACCTGTTCATCTCTGCTTCCTTCTCTTTGCCTCTCTCTTAATAGTTATTACCATCGCTCTCAAAATGCTCCTTTAACTCAGAGAGATGCTAAATCTCTTCTCAGGTTTGAGAAGCATGCAGTAAATGCAGGGGAAACAGGTAGAGCCTAGATTTGGAAAATAGACCTCTTGGGCCTTTTACTTCAAGAAAACTTGACCTTCATGTTGCATAGTCCTCTGCTCAGATCTGGGAAAGCTGAGCTGAGCCAGCCCCCTCTGCCCTAACAGTTGAGGGAGGTCAGAGTGCCCACAGAAGTCAATCAATAAAACCAAAGGAGGGACCAAAATTCATTCACCCACAGGCTCCAGGCTCCCTGCTCTTTGTAATCACCAGCTCACCACACCCTTTGTTCGTGTAAATATACCACATCTTTCAACCCATAACTCGAGTTCCATTTCTCCCAAGAGGACTTCGTGACTATTACAACCCGTACACCCATGAGCTTGACTTTCTTAGATCTACAATACTTCCTATCTGCATCACATACTTGGCACTTATTACAAACAGACTTCGATTTTAACAGATGTGCACTTAATTTTCCTGATTGGATTGCAAATGCTAAGGACAGAATTTTCTCTAGCAACGCCACCTTTCATATAGTGGAATAAAGATAAAGTAAGAGCCTATGTCTATGTGGGTCTTAAAGAAAAGTCTCGCCAAGACTGGTTTGGCTCTGTGGATGGAGCATCGGCCTGCGGACCGGACCAAAGGGTCCCAGGTTCGATTCTGGTCAAGGGCATGTGCATTGGTTGTGGGTGCATCCCCAGTGGGGGTTGTGCCGGAGGCAGTTGATTGATGTTTCTGACTCTCTATCCTTCTCCCTTCCTCTCTGTAAAAAATCAATAAAATTTAAAAAAAGAAAAAAGAAAAGTCTCAATCCCAGTGGAAATGCATAATCAGGCTTCCAGTATGATGTTGTGCTTTGGGGTCTAAAATGTGTGCCTGTAGTTCAGTGTTTACAGCGAGATATTGCCTATGGAAGTCCAAGGGTAGATTCTATTATAGCCACGCTGCCATTTACTGCTTATATATTTATGAAAAATTATCCTTCCAGGATGAAATGAAATTTTACATGACTGGTTTCTAATACAAAATAAGAGTATTTCTCTCTCTCTCTCTCTCTCTCTCTCTCTCTCACCACTCAGAAAATTTGAACAATATCCAGGCAGCCATGTAGAAGTCAGGCATTAGTAAAAAGAACAATGACATGTTTTGTCTTTCAAAATCAATGTAAGCCTTTCTTTTGAGTGACCAATTAAAAAACAACTAAATTTCAAAATGAGAAACTTTCCACTTGTCCAGGCCTCATCAAGGATGAACCTTGTTGATAATGAGATAAAGAGAATGAGAACAGAACAAAAACAATTAGAATGTGTATTTCTTTCCTTTTACTTCCATTACCTTTCACAAATGCCCACAGATATAGTCCTCTTCCCATGGTTTCTGAAATTTAAAAAACATATTTGTATTTGTGAAATCTCAGAGTCTGCTGAGGTTGAGCTTAAGCTCAGAAAAATGAAAAAAATGTTTCCAGAAAATTCCAGGATAAATTTCTGGACAGTAAATAACTTAGTTATCTTGAAAGAAGAGTTCCTTCCAAATTTCCATTAATATAGACTCTTTTGCCTTGTAACTTTTCATCTATAAACTTTCCTCGCCTTATTTTAATACTCTGACTTACCCAAGTTCATTCTATGCCCTTAAAATTAGAAAGAAGTTTAGAAACAACTGGTCACCTTAACTAGCACATGGATTTTTTTTTTATTTAGTAATGACTGTTACAAACATTTGCAATCTGCAGAATGTAACACTGGAGAAATGTTAAAACCTGATCCCTCACTAATGCTACCAAAATTATACATCATACTAGTAACAAATGTCAAAATAAAATTTAAAATCTTAACTTTGGTTTCTTATTATAATTTAAAGGAAAGACACTTTAATAACATTTTGCATTATATAATTCAAAGAACGACAACTGACCCTTGAACAATACACGTTTGAACTGCATGGGCCCACTTATAACACAGATTTTTTCAACAAATATGCACAGTACCATACATGTATTTTCTCCTTCTAGTGATTTTCTGAATAAGATTTTCTTTTCTGAATATAGTATATAATGCATATAACATACAAAAAAATGTGTTAATCAACTGTTATCAATAGGCTCTAGTCAACAATAGGCTATTAGCAGTTAAATTTTGGGGGAATCAATTGTTATTGTATATGGATGACATGTTATACATGGTGCCCTAGCCCTCATGTTGTTCAAGAGTCAATTGTATATTGTATATTCTAAACACATTTGAACATAGATAGGATACTAAAGGTTAAGAAAAAGAAAATCCAAACTTTCAATATGAAGTATTCATACATACAACCCAAGAAAACCATAAGGAGATAGATGAGGAAGGCAGAAAAACAGGTAGTTTTGTTAGAATGAAGAAACAAAGCTCTATCCCTGGATTAGCGGATGAACCACCAACTTGATTGGTTATGTCAATGGCCGGCCAACTTATTAGTCAACAGAGCCAAATACCAACAGTACAACAATTGAAATTTCTTTTGAGAGCCAAATTTTTTAAACTTAAACTTCTTCTAACGCCACTTCTTCAAAATAGACTCGCCCAGGCCGTGGTATTTTGTGGAAGAGCCACTCTCAAGGGGCCAAAGAGCCGCATGTGGCTCACCATCCACGGTTTGCCAACCACTGGGTTGGGTCCTCCAAAGACTCCTCAGACTCATGTAAAGCAAGGTTAATATTCACATTGTAGAAACAGAGAAAAGGCAGGAAAAGCTGTTGACATGTTCATTCCAGTTGCCCCTGTGCCTTCATACCTCCCATCACACAATTCACCTTTCAATTGTCCTCACTGTTCCCCAGCTTAAACAGCCCCTTCTACTGGGAAAGAATTCCCCAAGGCAGATCTAAAGCAGTCACCAAGGACCCTCAGCACCCACAAAGGCACCTGTTCCTCTGAATTGCCCATTTCCGTAAACAGCACCCCGATACCCAAGCCAGAAAGCGGGCACTGATCTTAGGCTCTCGCCATCCTCACCTCACATTCCATCCACAGCCAGCTGCACTTCTCCAGGTACCACCAGCCCTGCCAATTTCCCACTGCGATCCACGGCGTCTCTACCCTGGGAACTACAACAGGCTATTTCTCAGCTCAGAAATCTTTCACTGGCTCTCCTGTTAGCCTTGGAAGAGAGCCCTAACTCACAAATTTCTGTGCACCTAAGGCGGCCTCTTACATTCTATGATTACATTTAAGGCTAAAAAGGAGAGAAGGAAGGGGAGGTTGGGAGAGGTAGAAAAAGAAGGGTGAGAGAGAGAGAGGAAGGGATGGAGGAGAGAGGGAGGGAGGGAGGGAGGAAAGGAAAGGAAGAAGGGAGGAAAGAAGAAAAACATCAGGTGACAAAATAAATCCTACTCTTCCCCATGCCTCCAACCACTCCCACCCACCACCCCACTTCACCATGCAGGCACATTCAACTATTCTCAGTTTCTCCTTTCAGGTCTCTATTTTAATGTCACCTTCTCCCAAAAGCCTCCCCCAACCCCACACGTCTAGGTCGGGGCCCTTTTTAAGTGCTCCCATGACATACATCACAGGCTTTTCCTACTACATGAGAATTACCCTTGGGTTTATTTGTACCCCATTTTGAACACATGCCCTCTGGTGTCAGGGTTGTATCTATCACGTTCCTTGTTATAACCCCAAGTCTTAGCTTGATGCCTGACACATGGCAGGCGCTCCCTAAAGTTTTGTTGAATGAACACATGAATGATCTAAAAATTGAAAAGAAAAAAGGATGGAGATGCCTGATACCGCCTGCCTGACGGACGACAGAAGGGTGAGCGTGTACTGCCTTTACTTGCACACACACCCTCCCCTCCCCCCGAGAACCTGACTGAGCTCTTCACCAGCCTCTCCATTACCACCTTGTGCAACCGGGGAACAATGTGGGTGTCTAGGGGAGAGTGCCAAAGGCAAGCATGACATCTGCACCCACTGTGCTGCTTTCTGACTCCCTTTGGTGCGCGGGTCAAAATTCATTTCAAACAGCAACATCCTTCTTTCTATCCTCACTCCAGTCTGGAACTTAGTCTTGCCCCTTGATGTGAAAACATAATCCTTACTGGCGTCATTCTGAACGGCGTGTGTTAGTGAGGAAAAGGCTCTGTATCTTTTAAGACATTATTAGAATGTTTCAAAACACTTTTCAAGGGTTTTATGGCACATGTTTTGGTTTTCGAAAAATCTCTTTCCTAGAGCAACACTTCAATCACTGTAAGACCTGCCTTGTGAGGCAAACAATGGCCAGAAAGCAGGTTGCTGGGGGAACCTGCACAGGTGAGCCATGAAATGTCAACAGAGCTGAGCACCCATCAGAGAAGCGGTTGCAGTGGGAGAGGGGGAAGGAGGGAAGATTGGGGGTGGGGGGGTCTTCAGATTGGGAATGATTCTGGGATTGATCTCCTCTAGTGAAGCCCCATTTTGGGATTCCCTGAACTTCCTATGGCTCAGAAGATCTCCCAACTCTGATGGTAAAAATCTCTCAAAAACAAATCAACAACTGGCATCCATGATGGTAGAGCCAAGGCAGAAGATCAGCGGGAGAGCTCACGCTTCCATGACAGAGCCTGCCGTGGCAGCAGAGACTGAGGGAAAGAAGCAAAATGCTGTGATGCTCTCACTTCCGTGGCTAGAGGTGCCGCTCCCCCATCCCGCCAGCTGGAGTTTTCCTGGTGGATGGCAGCCTCCCACCTGGACCCTCCCTGAGTTGAAGGCCAACTTCCCAAGATGCCTGGGAATTCCAAAGGGCACTGGCTAAGGAGCAGAGAGGCCTGCATGCTTCTTAAGTGGGCTGAAGGTCCCTCCCCATCCATCCCTCCTCCCAACCTAAGATGATGGAAGATAACCATGCCAAGCAGACCAGCAAGCTGAAAAGGAGCAAGGTTGGAGGGAAATAAGGAGCAGTGAAACCAGGAAACGCACCGCTGAATTTCCCCCAAACCACATGGACCTTAAAACTTGTCAGACCGGTTTAAAATTAGCCAATACCCAGGAGAATTTATTAAATGCAACTGTTATGATTCATTTAGATTCGCTCCACTTCTAAAATGATAACACTGTATTTACCCCAAACTGGACCCAATAACCCCACTGCTCCTGATTAAAAGACTGGATAAAAGCAAAGATTTCAAAACAGCGTCTCGTTGACCCACCGTAGGAAGAAGGAGAGCTGAGACGAGCCGAAGGCCTGAGTTAAGGAGACGTGGGGCTCCCTGGTCTTCCCTGTCTCGGTAAACATACTCTGGGGGAGGAGTCTGCTTCACATGAGTCTACAGAGTGTTTTCTCATGCCGGTCCTATTCTGTTTTGCAACATACAACATTCTGAACTGCTCTGTTTGTAATTTACAATGAAGTCCGGTCCCCAGGATTTGTCCCTGGTTAGCCAGTCGCAGAAAATCCCACCTCACCCCTTCCTTTCCCTCGACATCTCACCAGCCCCGAATCGGCATCAGGTATATATGACAGGAGGAATTCTTAGCCCTGCTGGAGCAAATGTAAATCAAGGCATAATTCAAACACATAAATCTTGCTACCAAAAATAATCACTTCTCTCAGCCACTTCCCAGACACACCATCCGCCTGCCTGCTTCACTTTGCTGTCAAGTTCATCCAGATGAGCCCAGAATCCTCCAGG
>PVJN01031167.1:0-25069 GCA_004026805.1 Lasiurus borealis
TTTTTTTAAGTAGTCCAAAGGTTTGAAATAAAGGGTTAGCAATCCAAAATATAGTTGATTCTCATTACTAGCAGATTCCTCATTTGGATATTCACCTTCTCACTAATATTTGTTACCCCAAAATCAACACTTGATGTGCTTTTCTGGTCATTTGTGGACACTGGTGAAAATTTTTAAACACCTGATGTACAAAAAAAAAAAAGCCTTGTTTTCATACTGTAAACAAGTATCCTTTTAATGATTTAGTGCCTATTTTTTTCAATCTTTGTGCTTTTTATTGGTGATTTTCCTGTTTAAGATGACACCAAAGCTTAGGGAAGTGCTGCCTAATGTTCCCAAACAGAAGAAAACCGATGTACCTCCATGAGTGGTATTTCTGTGAGCTAATGTTAAGGAATCAACAATATATCACATAAGGTGTCTTTAAACACATAAAATAAGGTTTTATATAAACTGGTTAACTAAAATGTGACCAGAGGCTTACTAGGAACTAGTATGTCCCCTAGGAACGATGTTTCACTATTTTAGTGACTTTCTAGAACATAGCTACTACGAATAACAAGTCAACTGTATCTTCATACCACTTCCGTCTGGGAGCAACAAAAGATTTATCCTACACAAAAAGCCATGGCTGCCTTATACTCTTAAGAAATAAATACTTGATTAGATTTTAAATAAGATGGAAAGTAAACCCAAAGCAGATAGACCCCAACTTGAAATTCCCCTAAATATAATCCAACACTAATTATTACCTCCATTATTTTGACCTTGAAAGTTTACGATGACAATAAAATTTAGATGGTAGGTAGTATTATCATCTTAAAGCTGAACATAAGTACTACTAGAGACCACAGACTAGCTATTTTCCTTGGTTAACATATATATGTTAGACCAATAGCCAACTTGCCCTCAAATGTCATCTATAGTAATAAAAGGGTAATATGCTAATTAGAACAGATCGACCAGTGGTTTTCAACCTTCCTAAAGCCTCTGCCCTTGAATACAGTTCCTCATGCTGTGGTGACCCCCAACCATAAAATTATTTTCGTTGCTGCTTCATAACTAATTTTGCTACTGTTAATGAATCATAATGTAAATATCTGTGTTTTCCGATGGTCTCAGGTGACTCCAATCCATAAGTTGAGAATCGCTGTACTAAAGCTGGGGCCCAGCCCAGGGGAAGCCACCCACAGTCCTGGTCCTGAGTCAGCTAAGCCACCTGGGTTTCGAATGCCAGAGGGTGAGAAGCATGGGTACCAGGTGTGGGGCCAGAGGCAGTTAAGAGGCATCAAGCAAGTGGTTAGGAGCCAGCGATATGGGATTACAAAGAGGGATGTCCGACTGTCAATTTAGGCAGTTGGACATCCCCTGAGGGGTCAGAGTGCAGGCTGGACTGAGGGACCCCATCCCTATCCCCGAGTCTCACATCCATGACGACTGGGAGGCTCCACCAACCATTAGTCCTGCAGTCTGCGCTGGGTTATAGCAACCCAGCACTGACTGCTGAGGGGGCTGCAAATCAGGCCCAGAGAGAGGCCCGATGAGGGAAGCAGCGTCTGATCCATAGCCTCTATGGCAGCTATTGACCAGCACTTGCCTCTCTCTAGCTCCAGCACAGGTCAGCAGCCATGCCTCCATTTCTCTCCAGGCCCCCATCAGGGCTGCTGATCAGGCCCTATTGATGGGCCAACAGAGGAAGGCAGTTGGGGGCAAGATCAGGCTGGCAGGGGAGGGCAGATGGGGGTGAGATCAGGCTGGCAGGGGAGTGGTAAAAGGGTGATCAGACTTACAGATAGAAGCAGTTAGGGGCAATCAGGCAGGTGAGTGGTTAGGAACCAGCAGTACAGATGATGAGAGTATGTCTAACTGCTGGTTTAGTCCCAATCCCTGTGGAATCTGGCCCGTACCGGCAGTCAGATATCCCCCAAGGGGTTTCAGATTGGAGAGGGTGCAGGCTGGGCCGAGGGACACCACCCTCCCCCAGTGCGTGAATTTTGTGCACCAGGCCTCTAGTCTATATAATAATATCTTAAGTGACCTTTATGGGGGAATGACCAGAAAGACTGGTTGCTATGATGTGCACTGACCACCACAGGGCAGACAATGCATGAGCTTCCCCATGATGGTCAGTGTGCTCCCAAGCACAATGTTGGTGGGAGCCTCTCCTGCCTCCTCTGCAAGCGGGAGGTAAGGACCAAGGAGTCTCGGACTGTGAGAGGGCACAAGCCGGGCTGAGGGATAAAACCCCCTGCCCCAGTGCACAAATCTCATGGACCAGGCCTCTAGTTTAAATATATCACTATAAATTCTCAGAGTCCAAGCTAAATATTTTGATATCAGCTAATTGTGTTTAAGCTTGATCACAACAAATGCAAAACGATTATATAAAAATTTTTTACAAATGGTCAGTTTCTTAAAGACGCTGCATACACTGTAAATATTTTTTTGATTAGAAATGACATACTCCTCTTTTATCAAGTTTTTAATATATGAAATCTGAAATCTGCCCATGATATACATGACATCAATTTTTTTAAGTCAGAGTGGTGGCTAAACTCACTTTTAAATTCACAGTCTTAACCAATTGAACCAGCTCTTTGTAGCTTGGCAGTCTTTCCTCCTAACAGTCTATACTAATTCCATCATATGTATGCATTTTTAAATACTAGTGTATGGGTCTCATCAGATTGGGATTCCTTGAGAATAGACTTTCATGTTCACTTTGCCTTGAAGTAAATACCAAATTATTTACTAAGTAATAATGATAGAACAGTATTTCTATTCAAATGGTATGTATCCATAATTATTAAGCATTAATTTCTAAATATTCTATAATTTGATTCAGAACCTTCAAAATTTAAATAAGAAACTTATACCAAGGCTTTGACTTAGTTTGTGTTAAATCATTTTTAAAATGTGTAGCTTTGGGAAATTTTATTACAAAAAGCTGTTTTTATATATGTGACTAACAACATAAAAGTCACCATACATTTACTTCATTTTTTAGCTTGACCGTCTAGTAAATCTTTAGCTTCATTGATTTTGGCTGCTATATAAGGAGATCCTCCTATAGGAAAAAAGAAAAAATATGGAGTCTCAGTTTCTGCTTGATGAAAAGCTATTATGGTTTCAAGGATCCCTATGCTTTATAAGATGCAATTAGCAGAAATAGTATTCCAAAAAATAATTATGATACTGAGACTAGATAACCACATATATAGCAATATATTTGATCAATGGGTAGAGATTTCACAAAAACATTACCTTTTAAAGACGTTTAAACTGATGAGTAGAATTTCACAAAACCTATATAGACTTACATAACTTTGAAATAATGTAAGTTACTACCAATACTGATGATTACAAGTCATAAATGAACAGAAATTTTAATATACTTTATTTTAAAACCTTGATATTCTCAGAGGCTTCTGAGCTTTGTTGGAAAGGACTCACTTTCCTTTAGATCCTTTTTTTGCCCTTCATATTTTTTCTTTTCCTGTTACTGTGCCTTTAGAATGTTATATACTGTCTTTTTCCTAATAATCGCCGGAGCAGTGATCCTCAAAGTGTGGTCCTTGACCAACAATAAGCATCAGCATCAATAAGGAGACTGGTAGAAATGTGAATTTATGGGCTCCACTCTAGACTTTAGTCAGAAACCTTCCAATTAATACAAACTAAATTTCATAAAAGAGGCTATGCAGTCAGATACCAAAAAATTGCAACTGTGTTTTAACTCAAAGCACTCTTAATGAAAGGCCTCTCCTTATAAAAGGGAGTTGAGCATTATAATGTAGATTTTATGATCTATATTTTGGCATTCAAGGAATTACTTCAACACAGCTAAAGCTACTTAGAAGTGTATCAGAAACTGATAAATACATTCTATAGGTTTCTAATTATGTAATCTCAAGTTCAAAGATCTAAAGAAATTTAAAAAAAAATTAATACTTTTGGTTTCATTAACTGAAAATTTAAGAATGTAGTCCAAACCCCAGGAGAATTTGACTATTAGAAATCAAATTTTATCACAAGTTGCTGATCCTCAAAACATTGTTAATGCTTATCACTACCAAATTCTAGTAGTTACTAGATATCTACTCATTATTATATAAGTAAATTTTTCACTCAGAATTTATTCTTCTAAGACAAATGGATCCAACTTAGGAGACAATGCTCACACACAGATTTAGGCACTTCCTTTATTATAAGACAAGAATTAGATATAAATTATCCCATTAATAACAATTACAAAGTCACTGCAACATGCATATGAAGAGTTTAATGACTACTTACCCTTGTCTGGGTGATTTAACAGCATAATTCGTCGGTGAGCATCTCTTATTTTTCCTTTATTGGCAGTAGGGCTAATTTAAAAAGGAAAAGGTATTATTTCAGACTACCTCTGGATCACATAAAAAATTGTACATACCATAAATGGCAATTACTAGTAAAGATGCAAAACTGAAATAAGTCAACACAATAGTGTGAAACTCTGTTTAGGAACCTTTTCCCTATCACACAGGATGAATATTTTGAATCACAAGTAAACAGTTCCTTAAAAAAATTAGAACTTTCAAAAATTTAATAGAGCTTGATAATATTTCAAGTCCTTTTATTGGAAAAATAATGTTTAAGTATGTGAGAATGAAGGCAGAATTCTCCCACAAAAACTTATAGAGAACAACAGTGAGTATTATTATTATCTGTTGCACATTTATCTTTCAATGAATTAAAAAGTGCTTATGCAGAGACCGGTTTGGCTCAGTGGATAGAGCGTCAGCCTGCAGACTGAAAGGTCCCGGGTTCGATTCCGGTTGGGGGCATGTACCTTGCTTGCGGGCACATCTCCACCGTGGGGCGTGCAGGAGGCGGCTGATCGATGTCTCTCTCTCATCAATGTTTCTGACTTTCTATCTCTCTCCTTTCCACTCTGTAAAAAAATCAATAAAATATATTTTTAAAAAAATACATAAATAAAAAGTGCTTATGTGCCAGTGTGTCTTCTCACTGGAATTGTGTAGGAAGTGTTTAGGTGTTAAAATAGACATGATACAAATAATTCCTTCCTAATGAAGGAAGGTCTTTCTTACATTTACTAATAGCTCTAGAGTTTATAGTTTTTAGAGAAAATATAAAAATTATTAGAAGTTACTTTACCTTACACCTAGTATTAATGCTGCTTCTCGTTTTGTCATTTTGGGTTCAAACCCACCTCTGTAATAGCCTCCACTGAAGGCCTGAAAAAGGAAATGCATTAATAAGAAAAGATTACTGGAATAAAAAGAGTTGCTAAAAAATGTCTGTAAATGTCCATAGACTTAGCAGGAAAATTAAGACATTTCCGATAACTTGTATTTTACCTTTATAAGTATCAACAAATATTTTATTGGTGATTAAATATCCTTTTTTTTTTTCTCTACACAACCTAAACTGTCTTGAAGCCTCAAAGCCAGTTTTTTTCTGGGAGTGAAGGGAAAATTCCAAAAGTTGGCCATGTTCTACATAAAAATTTCATCTCAGAGTATGACTATGTTGTAGAACAAGTCCCTCAAGAGGATTTCGAGAACTTTAAAACAAGTGGTTCAGATGAAGATATACATGGAGAAAAATCAGGCTATTAGGTCTTCTGACCTTGTTATATAAGAAATATTTGTAAAGCCTACCATCACCCTCTTTTCAATCATGATGCTCAGCAAGCTGTCACAAACATATTCATTCGAATCTGTGACCACAGAAGTTATGATCATTACATCCCATCCAGTCATCTACAACCTCGTAAACTGCAGTGCTTCCCAAGTATGTTAGGGAGTGCCAGGACCGCACAGTAAAAACGGATCGACCTTCAGAGCCCTAGATTCCTGTGTGTGTGATGCAAGGGAGCAGGAGGGATGTGGGCAGATAATGCTGAAATTAATACCGTGTCAACAATAAAATGTTATGATGCTAGAATTGTTAGCACCTCTGTCCCAATTCTGCTGCACACAAAATTTGACTTTTTAGGGTAGCACCTACAAAGTTCAGAACTTCTAAACTCTCCTTGTAGAACGCAAAAGAGGGGCCCTCAAAGCAATCACTTAGAACTTCAAAGATGTTTGGGGATTTACCCTCTTTAAATGTAATTCTAGTTTTCATATACAGGCAGCAAAGAATCAGCAAAGATGTTTAGGAAAGTCTTACAGATTTTGGTAGACTCTGAAAAACTTGTTTTACTTGAGGCTCCATATGCTTCATGGCTTGCAAGACATAACGGCCTAAAAAAAAAAAAAAAAGTAACAGAATAAAATTAGAAAGTCCTCAACCTCCCCTACGTCATCTCCATCCCCAAACCACAGACCAACCAACCTGCAAATCCTGCAGCAGCAATGGTCAGTCCAACTGCCACCACTGTACTGGCCTGGTGAGGGGAAGCAGAGGCAATGTTTTACTTCTCTGATTCCCACCCTTCCTTCCCTATCACCCTCATTCTCCCATCCCAACTCTTTGCAAGTTTTACTTCGACGGGAGAAAAACACCTTTCGGGGTGAAACTGTTCTGCCCAATAATAATCCTTTACAGCCACTGCAACTTTTACATCCAAGGCATTGCGACATTTCAGCACGTTTAGGGGGAAAAAATAAAAAAAAAAGATGATTTCCCTGGTTGTGAGAACCTCTCTCTCACCTCAGAGCACATGAGGTCACATTAAAGTGCAAAGCAAAAGGAAAACACCTGTGCATGTCTCCTAACGCACCTCAACGCTAATCGTGGGCTTAGCGAGGAGCCTCGCTTTCCAGCGCGCTTTGGGCCGCGTCCCGCCTCCGGGCTGCAGGGCAGAGGCGCAGGGAGGTCTCAGCGAGGCCCAGAGGACAGAGCGCAAAGCGCAGCAGGGGCTGCGAGGACGCGAGGGGGCAGGCCAGGAGGGTCCCCGGCGCGGGCACTCCCCGCGGGGGCGGAAAGGCGGCGGGGCCCGGGGCCCGTGTCCCCGCAGGAGGGCCGCGGGGGAGCACAGGCTCGGGGGTGGGGGGTGGCGGGGCGAGCCCAGCTCTGCATCCTGGACAGTGAGACTCCGAGGACGACCCCGGCCCACAGTCGCACGAGGGACAGCAGCCCGCGCGGCTCCTCCCCCACCCGCGAGCGGAGGACGAGATCGGGCCCGGGGTCGCCCAGGACCCGCCGGGCCGCACTCACCATGGCTCCGGCTCGGCTCCCCTGCCTCCGCCGAGAGCGCGGTTCATCCCAGCCCCAAAGGCCGCGGCCACCGGCTCCCCGCCGCCGCCAGAAAACAGGGGCGCCGCCAACGGGGACCAAAGGTCCGCACGCGGGCACCCGGAACGCCCGGCGGAGCTGCCACAACCTGGGCCGGAAAACTGTCGTAAAAGGTGACCGCGGGCGGCAGGCAAGGTTGCTCGCCAGGGGGCAGGCGGGGAGCGCGACTTGCGATTGGCGGGTGGGAGGGAGGACCCCGCCCCCCTGGGCTCGGGGGTGGGGCTTCGCGGAGTTTCGGGATTAGCTCTCCCCGCCCGGGCTTTGGGGAGTTCCTCCGGGGAAGAAAAGGGCATAGAGGACGCTGGGGAATATACTGTGCAGCTGTCATCTGAATTTCCCCTCCTCCCAGAATCTCCAGTTGCAATTTATTTATTTGTGTTTTTTTTTTATTTGTTTCCTTTATTGCATTACTTTTTTTATTATTTATCAGAAAATTCTTTTTATTTTTACTGTGGAAAGTGTTACAGGTGTCCCCTTCGTGTTTGTATTTTTTCCCATTGACCCCCTCCCCACCCGGTACCCGCCCCTCCCAGGCCTTCACCGTCCTATTGTCCGTGTCCAAGGTTTATGCAAATGTGCATATAAATGCCCTGGTTAATCACTCCCTGCCCCCCTGTCCTCCCCCCCGATCCCCACCCCCCGCCTTTCCTCTGAAATTCGTCAGTTTGTTCCACGCTTCTGTGTCCCTGGTTCTATTTTATTCATCATATATATACACACACATACATATATATATATATATATATATATATATATATACATATATGTATATGTATATATATATGTGTATATATATATATATGTTTTCATTAGACTCTACATTCAGCTAACTTTTTAAAAGTTATTTTTATTGTTAGGAGTATTACAGATGTCCCCCATTTCCTCCCCCTGCCCCTTCCGTCCTGCTTCGGCATGCCTCCCCCATCACCCTTCACAGCGCTATTATTGTCTGGGTCCATGGGCTTTGCATTCACACATAAAAGTTCTTGGGGTAATCTCTTCCTCTCCCTTGTAGCTACTCCCCTCTGCAATCTGTCCTTCTCTTCCGTGTGTCTGCACCTATTTTGTTCACCAGTTTACTTTGTTCATTAGATTCCACATATAAGTGAGATCACGCCATTTATTTTGTTTATAACTGTCAAGAGTAGTGTTATCTTAAACATGTCATCATGAAGCCAAATGAATTGGTAGTACCCCGGAATAGCAAACTTGAAGCCGTTCCAGAAAGCCAAAGGGTATTTCAGGGGGTTGCTTGGTATTTTATTTTATTTTATTTTTATTATTTTTCATCACTAAAAAGGATTTTTTCAGGGGAAAAAAGGATTGCAATTCAAAACTTGCAGACTTGGTGAGCCATATGTAAATTCTCGTTCTTTTATTAAAATTTTTTCTTAAGTATGTGACTTGACAATACCTTGTGTCAATGTTTGGGGTTTTATTTTGTAGAATGGGATTACCCCTTCGAAGACAGCTAATATTGTGATCATGGGATATCAAAATCCCCACAACTAAAAAATGCTACTTACAATTTCTATTTACAGCTCTCCCCCTCTCCTAAAATAAAAAGCAGAGTGTGGGTTTTTTTTTATTTTTTTATTTAATGTATTACATGTGTACATATCTTCCCATTGCCCCCCCATCCCCACTCCCATCCATGCCCACACCCTTCACTGTCTTGCTTCCATTGGTTATGCTTATATGCATGTATGCAAATCCTTCAGTTGATCTCTTCTCTACCCCACCTCTCCCATTGTAATTTGACAGTCTGTTTGATGCTTTATTGTCTCTGTATCTATCTTTTTTGTTCATCAGTTTATAATGTTATTATCCATAAATGAATGAGATCATGTGATATTTTTCTTTTTTTGACAAGCTTATTTCACTTAGCATAATACTCTCCAGTTCCATCCAAGTTGCTGCAAATGGAAAGAATTCCTTCCTTTTTATGGTAGCGTAGTATTCTTTTGTGTAGATGTACCATCGTTTTCTGATCCACTCATCTGCTGACGGGCACCTAGGCTGTTTCCAAATTGTAGCTATTGTGAATTGTGCTGCTATGAACATAGGGGTGCATATATCCTTTCTGACTGGTGTTTGTAGTTTCTTAGGATATGTTCCTAGGAGTGGGATTACTGGGTCAAATGGGAGTTCCATTTTTAGTTTTTTGAGGAAACTCCATACTGTTCTCCACAGTGGCTACATCAGTCTGAATTCCCACCAGCAGTGTACCAGAGTGCCTTTTTCTCCTCAACCTCGCCAATACTTGTCCTTTGTTGATTTGTTGATGATTGCCATTCTGACAGGTGTAAGATGGTATCACACTGTTGTTTTGATTTGCATCTCTCAGATAATTAGTGACTTTGAACATGTTTTCATGCGTCTCTTGGCCTTCCTTCTGTTTTCTTTTGAAAAGATTCTATTTAGGTCCATTGCCCATTTTTTTTATTGGATCTTTATCTTCCTTTTATTAAGTTGTATAAGTTGCCTGTAGATGTTGGCGATTAAATTTTTTTCAGTGATAACATTTGCAAATACAGTGGTACCTCGAGATACGAGTTTAATTCGTTCTGTAACTTTGAGGCGTGGGAAACTATGAGACACTCGAGTCTCGGTAAACTGGTGGGTCATTTGCAGCCGGCCGATCAGCGCGATTACTCCTATCTCAAATGCTGCTCGTATTTCAAAGGAAAATTCGCTTGCTTGACAGCTTGTATCTCAACAATCTCGTATGTTAGGGCACTCGTATCTCAAGGTACCACTGTGTTCTCCCATATAGTGAGTGGGCTTTCTTATTGTTTTGTTGATGGTTTCTTTTGCTGTGCAAAAGCTTTTTATTTTGATGTAGTCCCGTTTGTTTATTTTCTCTTTAGCTTCCATTGCCCTAGAAGCAGTATCAGTGAAGAAGTTCCTTCAGCATATGTCTGACATTTTGCTGCCTGTGGATTCTTCCAGTATTTTTATGGTTTCCCATCTTATGTTTAAGTTCTGTATCTATTTTGAGTTTATTTTTGTATTTGGTATAAGTTGGTGGTCTAGTTTCATTTTTTTTGCATGTATCTGTCCAGTTTTCCCAACACCATTTATTGAAGAGACTGTCTTGACTCCATTGTTTGGTTATGCCTCCTTCGTCAAATATTAATTGAGCATAGTGGTTTGGTTTGATATCTGGATTCTCTATTCTATTCCTTTGGTTTATATGTCTGTTCTTGCGCCAGTACCAGGCTGTTTTGAGAACAGTGCCTTTATAATATAGCTTGAAATCTGGTATTGAGATCCCACCTACTTTATTCTTCTTTCTCAGGATTGATGTGGCTATTTGGGATCTTTTTTTGTTCCAGATGAATCTTTGGAGAGTTCTTTCAAGGTCTGTAAAAAATGCTGTTGGTATTTTAATGGGGAGTGCATTAAATCTATAGATTGCTTTGGGTAGTATGAAATTTTAATGATGTTGATTCTCCTAATCCATGAGCATGGTATGCTCTTCCATCTGTTTACGTCTTCCTCTATCTCTTTTTTCAGTGTCCTGTAGTTTTTTGCATATAGGTCTTTTACCTCCTTAGTTAGGTTTATTCCTAGGTATCTTAATTTTTTTGGTGTGAGGTAAATGGGATTGCTTTTTTAATCTCTCCTTCTGTAAGTTCACTATTGGTATATAAAAATGCCATAGATTTCTTGGCATTAATTTTGTATTCTACTACATTGCTGAATTCATTTATTAAGTCTATTAGTTTTTTGATGGAGTTTTTTTTTTTATGTACAATAGCATGTCATCTGCAAATAAGGACAGGTTTACTTCTTCTTTTCCAATTTGGATGCCTTCTATTTCTTCTTCTTGTCTAATTGCAATGACTAATATTTCCAGTACTATGTCAAATAAGAGAGGTGAGAGTGCACATCCCTGTGTTTTCCTGTTTTTAGGAGAAATGATTTTAGTTTTTGCCCATTGAGTATGATGTTAGCTGTGGGTTTTTCATATATGGCTTTTATTATGTTGAGGTATGATTCTTCTATTCCCACCATGTTAAGAGCTTTTATCAAGAAAGAGTGTTCACCGAGACCGGTTTGGCTCAGTGGATAGAGTGTCAGCCTGCGGACTGAAAGGTCCCAGGTTCGATTCTAATTGGAGGCATGTACCTTGCTTGTGGGCACATCTCCACTGTGGGGTGTGCAGGAGGCAGCTGATGGATGTCTCTCTCTCTCATCGATGTTTCTGACTTTCTATCTCTCTCTCTTCCTCTCTGTATAAAAATCAATAAAATATATTTTTTAAAAAAAGAAAGAGTGTTGGATTTTGTCAAATGCTTTTTCTGCATCAACTGATATACTATGTGATTTTTATCTGTCAATTTGTTTATGTGATATATCACATTTATTGATTTGAGGATATTTGCCATCCTTGCATTCCTGGGATAAATCCTACTTGGTCATGGTGTATGATCTTTCTAATGTACTACTGGATCCAATTTGCTAGAATTTTGTTGACGATTTTGACATCTATGTTCATGAGGAATATTGGCCTGTAATTCTCTTTCATTGTGTTGTCTTTATCTGGTTTTGGTATTAGGGTGATGCTGGCTTCATAGAAGGTGTTTGGAAGTGTTCCTTCTTCTTGAATATTTCGGAATAGTCTGAGGAGGATAAATTTGATTTATTCTTTGAATGCTTAGTAGAACTCCCATGTAATGCCATCAGGCCCCTGGGTATTTGTTTGCTGGAAGCTTTTTGATGACTGCTTTAATTTCTTCCATAGTTATTGGCTTATTGAGATGTTTAGATTCTTCCTGATTGAGTTTTGGAAGGTTATATTTTTCTAGGGAATATGTTCATTTCCTTGAGATTGTCCAATTTATTGGAATAGAGTTGTTCATAGTATTTTTTAACAATCCTTTGTATTTCTATGGGGTTTGTCGTTATTTCTTCTCTTTCGTTTCTGATTTTGTTTTGTGTATTCTCTCTCTTTGGTTCTTAGTGAGCCTAGCTAGAGGTTCATCAATCTTGTTTATCTTTTCAAAGGACCAGCTCTTGGTTTTGTTGATCATTTGTATTGTTTCTGTGGTCTTTATATCATTTATCTCCATTCTGATCTTTACGATTTTCTTTCTTCTGGACTTTTCTTGTTGCTCTCTTTCTATCTCTTTGAGTTGTAGGGTTAGGTAATTTATTACCATTGTTTCTTGTTTTTTGCAGTAGGCTTGTAGAGCTATGAACTTCCCACTCGACTGCTTTCACTGTGTCCAATAGATTTTGGATTGTTGTGTTTTCATTGTCATTTGTTGCCATGATGTTTTTTATTTCTTCCTTGATCTCTTTGGTTACCCAGTCATTGTTTAATAGCATGGCCTTTAGTCTTCAGGTATTTGATTTCTTTGGATTGTTTTTATTGTACTTGATTTCCAGTTTTATTCCACTGTGATCTGCGACGATGCTTGATATGATTTCTATTTTTTTGAATTTGAAGAGACTTTGCCTATGACCCAACATATGGTCTATCTTTGAAAATGACCCATGTGCACTTGAGAATACTGTATATTCTGTGGCTTTGGGGTGAAATGTTCTGAAGACGTCAATTAATTCCATCTGGTCTAGTGAGTCATTTAGAATTGATATTTCTTTGTTGCTTTTTGTTTAAAGGATTTGTACAATAGTGATAGTGGGATATTAAAGTCTCCTAATCTGATTGTATTGCTGTCAATCTCTCCCTTGATATCCTCCAGAAGTTTTTTTTAGTGTATTTGGATGCTCCTGTATTGGGTGCATATATGTATACCAGAATTATATCTTCTTTTTGGATTGCTCCCTTTTCTATTATGAAGTGGCCTTCCTTATCTCTTGTATGTCCTTCACTTTGAGATCTAATTTGTCAGATATAAATATTGCTACCCCAGGTTTTTTTTAAATTTCCTGTTGCCTGAAAAACCTTTTTCCATCTGTTCACCCTCAGTCTTTTTATGTCTTTTTTTCTGAGGTGAGTTTCTTGTCAATAGCAGATATTTGGGTCAAGTTTTCTTATCCATTCTGTTACCCTATGTACTTTGATGGGGGCATTTACTCTATTTACATTTAAAGTTATTATTGATAGGCACTTATTTGTCACCATTTTTTATTTTTTAACTCTGGGTTCCTTCTTTGGTTCCTATTTCTTTTCTTTTTTTTTAATTTTTATTTTTACAGAAGACCCTTTAGCATTTCTTGCATTGCTTGTTTGGTGGTAATAAATTCACTTAGTCCTTTTTTGTCTGTGAAGCTCCTGATTTCACCTTCAATTTTGATTTATAGCATTGCTGGGTACAGTATTCTTGGATTCAGACCAATCCTTTGCATGGCTTTATATATTTCATTCCATTCCATTCTGGCCTGATGAATTTCTGTTGAGAAATCAGTCACTAGTCTGATGGGGGTTCCTTAGTAGGTACTTTCTGTGAAAGAAAGAGAATAAGAAAGAGAAGGAGAGCAAACCATATATATATATAGAGAGAAAAAATTCCAATAGAATAGACACTAATCTCAACAAATGCCAGCAACAAGTACCTGGAGCTGAATACAAACTACAAAGAACAACTAATATCATGCAAGGTGAGGGAAAACAAAAGTAAAAAACAAACAAAAACTAAGCAAATAGCAACAACAACAATAAAAAAAAGAATGAGCAAAACAATCCCACAAAAAATATAAAAAATCAATATAATCAACATTCAAGCAAACAATAACAAAAGGACAGAGAGAAAAACAATATTTTGGATAGCGAAGACAGAGAAGAGAGAGGTCTGTATGGACTTGGAGCAGCGGATTGGATATTTGATATATAAATAAAGTGAAATTTTAACAGGGGGTAAAATGGAAGAATAGGGAAAATCTAAAGTAGGAAAGAGTAAGAGAAACAGGACAACAAAAGAGAAAAAGTTAGGAAAAGAGTGATGGCGTAAAGGTAGAGTTGAGATAGAGTAAAATGATGCTGAAGGAAAGATGAAAATAAGGTGTAGAACTCTAATCCCAAAGTAAAATAAAGAGAAAATAAAATGACACTTCATTTTGAAAAAGGTAAAATAGTAGTAGTAATAATACTGATTGAAAATAAAAATGTGATAATTAAAATGGTAAAATAAAGTGAGGAAAAAAGAAAAAATAGTTTCTTAAATAAAAGATGAAAAAATAAAAAATAAATAAATAGAATGTGCAGTAGTAAAAAAAAAATCATTCACTTCCTCTATTGTTATGTTTGGCACACCTGTTTCCCAGTCAGGACAGTATTGCAGTTCCCTGCGTTCCACTGGTGCTCAGTGTTGTAAACCAGTCTGATATTTAAGCAGGCCTTGTGTCTTAATATCTTCATTTCTTTATTTGTGATTACACAAGAGTAAATTTGTGATTCAGCACCTGGGTGGCAGTGTTTTGGGATTGACATCTATAGGTCCTCTCTAGCCTTTGCTTAAATTCTTCTTTCCCTGTGGCACTCGGTACCGGTTTGTGGGAGTGGGCTGTCCCAGAGATGGTTCTATGAAGGTCATTCCCTGCTCTTATCCCCAGGTTCCAGAAAAACAACTTTCCCTTGCAATCTCTCAGGGTGTCCTCAAATGGGTGATCCTATGTATCAGGTTTAGCAATCAGAAGCAATGATCTGAAAAAGAAAGAACGCAAGTCTGTGCAGTCCCCCTCTCCCACTTTTATCTAAGCAGCCGGCACATTTTTAAAACTCCCAGGCTGTCCTTCTGCGTTAGATCAAAATGGGTTGCTTTTTAGAGATCCCTTCTGTTAGCAGCTCTGAGGACTCTCTTCTACATTCACAGATCACGCCAGGCTCAACAGCCACAGATTTCTTTAGGTGCAGATTTCCCATGGTTTTCCAGCTCCCACAGTGCGTGCTTTTCTCTGTTCTGTGGGACCAGAGACATCACCTTATCCCAGGTGAAATCTGACCTTTTCATGTGGAGTGTAGAGCTCCTCTGAATCTGAGTGTTTGTGCAAACTGGGGACTGGTGTTCTGGGGTTCACAGCTGTTCAGTAGGTGCCATAGTTGTAGATTTTCAGGCTTCTGATAACATCCACTTTCCCCTTCATGATGGCGCGGTCTCCTGTCTGAGCTGTTGGCTTCGGGAGAAAACCCAGCAGCAGTGGGGGCTGCTCAGTGAGGGGAGCCCCGTCCACCAGTTCCCCACCTTCTCCTGGAGTATAGCTGTCCCTTAACTCGCCAACAAATGCTCCCAGTGCGAACCTGAGCTGTTCTTTCTGTCTGCTCAGGGACAAGGCTCGGGACATGTTCGTCTATTCCGCTGCCATTTGTTTTCTCTGCATATAAAGTTTTTATATCCTATACTTTAAATCTAACATTACATCATGTACATTTTCCAATTTCATTATTTTTTTGAAAATATATTTCTTATGGATAGTTTGAATGGTGATATAATATTCAGTTCAAGGTATGAAGAAAAATCTCCCATACTCCAGGGTGTGGTTTTGCCCTTTACAGGGCATCAGTTTCATATATGCCTACATAAATGCTGGAGAAGAGAACAATCTTTGGATGAGCAAAACAAGTTTGGAGTTACTTCCCAAAGTATTAGAAGTCTGTTTACATTGCAATGAAATTCTGCTTTGATGAACTGGATGGTTATTTGACAAATATGCAAATATATTGGCTTTGTTTTCCTCATCTGTAAAAAGATTCTGCATTTGTATCTCTAAGAGCTTTTCTAACGCTTAGATTTTTGTAAATGTTATTTATGGTCAACAAATGATTCAGCACTAAGACATTCGAGTTCAGTGTACATCTTCCTTTCTTGCCTCTCATTTATCTAGCTTTTACCCAAGAGCCCGCAAAAGAAATAATCAAGTGATGCATAAGGCTTTGAACCAAATTGGCTATCTGAAAAAAATTATTATGATGTATTGCACATTTTTTTTTTTGTATGTACAAACTAGGGCATGCAGTTTGCTTGAGGAACAGGTTACCATACAGAAGCCCAGCCTCAAGAAGCCAGGGATGGGCAATGCAGGGGCACATTAAATGGAGATAGCTCTCTTTTTTTGGAGGCAAATCAAACTGGATGTTCAACCTGGCTGTGTCACTTACTAGTTGTGTGAGCCAGACAAATTATTTTTAACCCTAACTCTTCTCATTTGTAAAACAAGGGCAATGATGACTACCTTGCTGAATTTTTGTGAGGATAGAGATTAAATAAAAGTGTGTCCTGCACATAATTATACCTCAGTGTGTGGCTGTTGTTATCAGAAGAGAAGTCAGAGTACAGATGGTTGTGCAGAGGCCTTTCCAATTCTCATGACACCTTGACTCATGGATGTAAATATGATACTCCCTTCCCTATCCACAAAATAGTGGACTAGTAGGCACAAGAGAAAGGAACCAAGCACATCCACTCAATTTTTTCTCTCACCTTTGTCAATCAGGTAAGTCACTTCGTGGGGAGGAATAAATGAAAAGCAAGAAGGCATAGCTAGTGTTTTTTGCATTGTGGCTTTCAAATAGTTTTCGATCATGATTCTTCATAAGAAATGTATACTACATAATGACTCAGGGAATGAATATATACTTGAACATACTCATAAACACACACACATACACATATGAGTTACACATTGAGTTTAACATGTATGTAAATGGAATTTAATTGAAAGCAATGTGTTTGAAGCAACATTTTTTCTTACATTATGAAATGCATGCTCATCTTTTTTATTTCTTAAAAAAAATGCATTAAATTCACAGCCCCTAATTGATCATAGAAGAAGGTAAAGATATGATCATAAGACATCTCTTCCAAGGAATTTTGCTGAAAAGGCAACTAGAGAAATAGGACAGTGCCCAGAGAGAGAAGCTGTATAAGGAGAGGTATGTTGTGTTTTTTTTAAAGATGTAAGAAATAAAAGCATGTTTATCTGCTATAGGAATGACTTCACAGATAGTTTAACAAAAGTCATTGAATTATATAATTTAAAAATATATATATTTTATTGATTTTTTTTTACAGAGGGGAAGAGAGAGGGATAGAGAGTTAGAAACATTGATGAGAGAGAGAGATCATTCAGTTGCCTCTTACACGCCTCCTACTGGGGATGTGCTCGCAACCAAGGTACATGCCCTTGACTGGAATCAAACCTGGGACCTCTCAGTCCACAGGCCGACGCTCTATCCACTGAGCCAAACCGGTTTCAGCGAATTATATAATTTAAGAATGAAAAGAAAATGTAGAGACCACTCCCCCTTCAACACAGACCAAGGCCTCATTTTTTAAATGAGGAAATAGTTGATTTCTCAGAGTGGTTGATTAACTTTTCAAAATCCTTGACAGAGTCCAGTTATCACTTACCCTTATTGTCTCCTTTCCAGATGTATATAATATCAGGATCATAAGATGAGAGGGTTATAGAATTGCCTTTCCCTGTATTTCCTCACCCCTCTTTTCAGGAATTAGCTCAGATCTGTATTAATGTAGCCTAAATTCCTGACCAGTGGCTATTTAGCCCCACTCACATAATACTAAATGGCACTCAATAAATATTTTCTTCCTTTCTCCTTCATTCCCCTCCTTTTATCCTCTTTTTTCCCTCCTTTCCTCTAGTGATCCTGTCATGATCTGATAATCTGCCACTAGGAATTCATTTTATGGTGAGGGTATGAATATTCTTGGTCAGGAGGATACTAAGATTGGATCAACAGATGCCTCTATGAAGTGTTTTAAGAGATCATTTTGGTGTTATAACTAGTAAAAGGAATACTTTAGTTGGGGTGTAGTAAGGAGAGAAAAAAGAAGAGATTTAGAGCAAGAGGGACTGAGGACTAGCCTGGGTAGAAATACTATGAGGACCTAGGAGCCTGGGGAAGTAGATGGGATGCTGGAAAACCAGAGGGGAAGGCCAGAAATCTAGTTACATTCAGAAACTTCACATTAGCCTAGTGCTCTTTAGTGAAAAAATCATCTTCATTCTCATCATTATCATCCTTGGAGAGAAGCCATTAAAAAAACTCTATGAAATGCTTTCTGACAACTGTGGTGTCCTTAGTTATTGCATAGTCAACTTTCTTAGCCCACATACCACCACAGACAACCCTTCCAATCTCTACTTCTCCCTTAAACCATAATCTTGTCAAATGTGATTTGTCACCATCATTCTCCACCTGTGCCCTTGGGCTTTTATTCAAATCATTACCTTCACTTCAAGTGCCCTTTCCTCTTTCCATCTCTGTCCCTCAGTTAAAGGTCTAGATTAAATGTACATTCCATGAAGCCTTTTTTCTTCATTCATTTGGAACAGGCAAGCACAAACATTTTATGTAAAAGAACCAATCGTAAAATTTTAGTCTTTGCAGGCCACATATAGTTTCTGTATTTGTTGTTTTATCAAAATGTAAAAACTATCCTTAGCTCGTGGACTATTCAGAAACAGACTACAGGTGAATTTGGCTCCTGGGTCATAGTTAGTTCATTTATGGCCTAATTTGTGATCTCTTCTTTATCTGAACTCCTGTACGATTCTGTTATACATGCATGCCACTTATTACATCCAGCTTTGTATGGAAATTATTGGTATACAGGTATTTTCTGTATTGGACTGAAGATTCCTGAGAGTGGAAATCATGTCTCGTGTCCTTTATTTTACTCCCTACAACATCTATTCTAGTATCTGAACATAAAAAGTGCTAAAAGGTATTCCTAAAGGGAATGAATAAATTAATTCTAATGTCTTCTAGCCAGAACATAATTTTTTAACCAACTTTCTCAAGCATTTATTTTGTGATAGGTGGGTCTTCCACCTTTACCCCAATCCTGGAAACCCTTAATGTGGCCAGGTGCACTCCAAGTACAACTAGTAATTAGACATATAATATTGTTTTCATTTATTAAATATTGTATTCATTGAACACTTACTATGTGCAAAGCTCTGAGAAAACATCATTGGACAGCATAGGCAGAAGCCTCAGCCCCGGTGGTGCTTTGCATTCTAGACTGGGGAGCATGATCTTCATGTGAGCTCTCCTGATATGTCTTAACTTCACGTACCTATTTTTCAGATCATTGACTTAATAATAATATTTGCCACTTGGTTTGCCAGGATACAAGAAAGAATAAAAACTATAATAGTAGAAGCTGACATTTATTGTATGCCTTAGGCAGTTATAGATATCCTTTTTAATATGTACAACCACATGCAGAATTTAATGAAGCAATTAACTGCATTTAGTTATTTTGTTGTCAATCTGGATAAACTGGTGATCACAGCTGTCACTTAACTGTATTATAGGAGATAAACCAGTTGACTAGAAGCAATATCTTGATCACAAGCTAAATTAAGCAACATCATTTAGAATAGGCATCTAGTGCTTAATTGGTGATGATTTTTTTTTTTTTAAACTTAGCTGGTAAGTGAAGGAATAGAAAAAAAAGGAATCGAGATTTGATTAAAAGTCTGTTTTAAATACTAAGCCTGATCTTTCCAATATAATCAAAATAACGTTAGATCACGTTGAGTTTTATTCCTCGCACCTATTTGCACCAAAATGAACAATAGTGAAGCAAAAATAGTAAGCAAAAACAAGTAGCCGTACAACTAGTTGAAAAAAAATTAAGGTATTTTATGGCAGTCTCTAAAGAAAATACCAGAAGAGGGAGAAAGTTCTTAGTAGTTAGAAGAATTTTCTTAAGGTCCTCTTTCCTTATTGTGTCTTTCTTATTGTCTGCCCACACATTAACACAAGAATTCTTAATTCTCCCAATTCTCCCCAGTGCCATTTGCTCAGCAGTTTTTCCTATTGCCACCACTCTTCAATCTATTTTTTTCCATTTGAGTTACTCTCTGCCCATTTAAGAGTCCCCTAGTTCTTTGTTATATTCCCTCTTTTCTGCAATGCACACTGTGGGAGGGCACATTGTAAGATGGCCCCCAAGATTCCCAGCCACTGGTGCAAACTCCCTGCTTGAGGATATGGGCTGGACCAGAGAATACGGGTGGTGGGGAGTCATCCCCCCTTGATTAGTAACATAATCTGGCAAAGGTGAGGATAAAGTCACTCCTGTGTTGATGTTACTTTATGTAAGACTGGGGTGAGATTCTCCTGCTTGCTTTAAGAAGTAAATTGTCGCCGGAACCGGTTTGGCTTAGTGGATAGAGTGTCGGCCTGCGGACTGAAAGGTCCCAGATCGGGAGCATGTACCTTGGTTGCGGGCACAACTCCAGTGAGATGAGCAGGAGGCAGCTGATCGATGTCTCTCTCTCTCTCATTGATGTTTCTGACTTTCCCTCTCCCTTTCTCTCTGTAAAAAATCAATAAAATATATACAGTGGTACCTTGAGATATGAGTGACCTAACATATGAGATTTTTGAGATACTAGCCGTCGAGCGAGCGATTTTTGCTTTGAAATACGAGCAACATTTGAGATAGCAGTAATCTCATGGCTGCACACAACCCACCAGTTTACCGCGACTAGAGCGACTCATAGTTTCCCACGCCTCAAGGTTATGGAACGCATTAAACTCGTATCTCAAGGTACCACTATATTAAAAAAAAAAAGAAGAAGTAAATTGTCATGTTATAAAAGACTGTGACCTGGACATGAAGGTAGCCTCACAAAGCTGAGAACAACCTTTAGGAGCTGACAGCCAGTAAGAATGTGGGAGATTAGTTCTACAACTGCAAGCACCGAATTCTGCCAGCAACTTCAGTGAGCTTGGAAGAGGTCCCCAGCCTCAGATGCAAATGCAGCTCTGGCTGCCACGTTGATTTCAGACTTCTGAGATCCTGAGCAGAGTGCTCAGTCACAGTGTGCCTAGACTACTGAGCTAGTGAGGTAATGTGCCTTTTTTATTTTTATTTTTTAAGCCAATACATTTGTGTTAATCTGTTACACAGCAATAGAAAACAAATGCATGGACCTTAATTTAGGTTGTATGATAAGGTCAGGAAATACCTGGGTGTGTTTATATTTTTGTTCCATGCATTTTTATTTTTGTATTTGTAATATCAATATTCTCATCTTTTTTTTCCTCCTCTGCTACAGTGCACAAACTGTACACCTGAAAAATGTGACATCCTTCTATCACAAGTGTCTCCTCATCTCTATGAATCTCCAAGGGTCAGGCTAAGGCTTTCATAGTTTGGCTAGAATATGCTTTAGGTTGAAAACTACTGCATTATAATATTTTAGGGACTGCTAAAACAGTCTGGAACAGATCATACATTGACTTTTATTTCTGTGTGCTAGAAATTTGAAGTCACCTAAAGTCAGAGACCAGTAGTCTCTTCCTGATAAAATTTAGTGCTAAACATTACCTAGATGAAACCTCCCTGTCCCTGTCGCCTACCTAAAAATGGGGTTCTTCAATCATCAAATCTGTTCTGGGCTTCTAGGAAGTTGTTATGGCTTTGTTGGTAGTTATAGATAGATGCGGGGGAGAAGGGATACCTCTAAACATCCATTGACACATGGTCTACTATTTGAACAAGTTGCTGAGAGAGGTGATGAAAGCATTATGGCTCCTTTTATTGAATTTTCTTAGAGAAAAAAAATGCAGACTGCCTTAACTGGTTTGGCTCAGTGGATAGAGCATTGGCCTGTGGACTGAAAGGTCCCATGTTCGATTCTGGTCAAGGGCATGTACCTTGGTTGCGGGCACATCCCCAGTAGGGGGCGTGCAGGAAGCAGCTGATGGATGTGTCTCTCTCATTAATGTTTCTACCTCTCTACCACTCTCCCTTCCTCTCTGTAAAAAAAAGAAAAAATCAATAAAATATATATTTTTAAAAATGCACACTAATATGATCCTATATAATAAAAGCTCAGGGACTGAAGAGCAAAACGGGCAGAATGACCAGTTGACCAGTCACTATGACACACAGCTGACCCCCTGGTGGTCAGTGTGCTCCCACAGTGGGAGCGCTACTCCCACAGCCGGCTGATCCCTGCAGGCCACATCCTCCACCAGTGCACGAATCCCATGTACTGGACCCTCTAGTATCTAATAAAACTCCTCTCATTGAAGGCATAAAGAGGTGTGTTTCTCATCTTCTCTTTCCTGTCAGTGTTCACATAGATAATTTACATTGATTTCTTAATGTTAACACAGTTTTGCATTCTTCAACTGGATCATAACATTTATTTTTATATATTGCTGGATTTGATTTGATATTTTATTTAGGATTTATATCTATGTTCACTCATGACATCAACCTGTAATGTGCCTTTCTCTTCATGTCATTTTCAGGTATTGATGTCAAAGTTATATTGTCCTCATAAAATGAATTGGGGAGGGTAGTAGGCTATAAAATCACTTTCCAAGCGACATTTGTGCCCTAATCTCTGGATTCTATTAATGTTGCCTTATTTGGAGAAAATCTTTGTAAATATGATTAAGTTAAGGGCCTTGTGGGGAAATTAATCACACGTGTTTTTATGAGAGGGAAGCAGAAAGATATTCCACACAGAAGAGGAGAAGGCAATGTAAGATGAGGACAGAGATTGTAGTGATGTTGTACAAGCCAAGGAATGCCAGCTGTCCCCAGAAGCTGGAATAGTCACAAAACAGATTCTCTCCAAAAACTGCAGAGGGAATGTAGCCCTGCTGACACTTAGATTTTGGCCTGGTGAAGCTGATGTTAAACTGGGCTCCAGACTGTGAGAGAATACATGTCTGTTGTTGTAGGCCAGTTTGTGTTAATTTGTTCCAGTAGCCATAGAAAACGAATACATCCAGTTTTCCCTATTGTTATTTTTTACCTGTTTTCATTTTTTATGGTGTTTTCCAGTTCTTAACCATATGTATACAATTTTTAGATGGTTACATAAAAGTAAAGAAACAATATTTTGCTTTTTCAGTTAACAGTATTATGATCATATATTAGCCTTATATCTGCCATATATCTTGAAAAGATTTTTCTAATTTATAGATATGGCATAAAGGTTTTAAATATTTTTAAAGGTTGCATAATGTTGTTCATTTACTTTTCTACTAGAGGCCCGGTGCCCTCTCCCAGTCCGGGACCTCTCCGGGGACGTCTGCCTGCTAAGGAGGTGGGAGAGGCTCCTGCCACTGCCGCTGTGCTCACCAGCTGTGAGCCCGGCTTCTGGCTGAGCAGCACTCCCCCTGTGGGAGCACATTGAACATCAGGGGGCAGCTCCTACATTGAGCATCTGCCCCCTGATGATCAGTGTGCGCGTCATAGCAACCGGTCATTCCGAAGTTTGGTTGATTTGCATATTTTAGGATTGTTGTCAGTGTTACAGATGTCACCCAATTATCCCATTTTTACTCTCTTCCTCCTAACTCCCACCCCACCCAGGCCTTCCCCAAACTGTTGTTTGTATTCAGGGATTATGCATATGTACATGTGTGATCTTTAGTTAATCTATTTTCCTCCCCTCCACATTTCTCTCCACTGAGATGTGTTATTCTCTAGCATGATTCTATATCTATGGCCTATTTTGTTTGCCAGCTTATTTTTTATGGCTGCATAGTATTCCATTATGTAAATGTTCCAGAGCGTTTTTATCCACTCATCTAGTGATGGACACTTGGGCTGTTTACTAGTATAGATCTAAGCTATTGTAAATAAGACTGCTATGATTGAGAAATAAACATTTATTGTGTTAAAAAAATAAATGCTGAAAAGTATTCTTTAAGAAGAGGAAAAAGAAGGAAAAGGTAAAGATAAAAATTTTGAACAACAAATACAATCATTCTTTCTGATTGATGTTTCAGGATTCTTGGGATACATTCCCAGAAGTAGGATTGCTGGACCAAATGGCAATTCCATTTTTAATTGTTTGAAAAATCTCCATACTGTTTTCCACAGTGGCTGTACCAGTCTGCATTCCCTCCAGCAATACACTAGGGTTCCCTTTCCTCTGCATTTTTGTGAACACTTATTGTTTTTTTTTTAAATTAAGTCATTATTATTCAGTTTATTACATTTGTTTCTCTTTTTTCCCCTCCATAGCTCCCATCCCCCTGGCTCCCACCCCTCTCGCTACCCTTATCCCCTCCCATTGACTTCATCCATAGGTGTATGATTTTTGTCCAGTCTCTCCCTGCACCTCCCTCACCCATTTCCCCCAGAGAATTATCAGTCCACTCCCTGTCTGTGCTCCTGATTCTATTATATTCACCAGTTTATTCTGTTGATCAAATTTTTATTCACTTATTTTTAGATTCACTTGTTGATAGATATGTATTTGTTGTTCAAAATTTTTATCTTTACCTTTTCCTACTTTTTACTCTTCTTAAAGAATACCTTTCAGCATTAATTATTTTAACACAATAAATGTTTATTTCTCAATCACATAGTAGTCCAGTTTATCTATTTTATTTTTTTAATAAATATTTCTTGTTCAGTTTATTACAGATGTTCCTCTTTTTTTCCCCCATATCTCCCCTCCACCTGATTTTCCACCCGCTACTCCACGCCCTTACCCCGACCACTGTCCTCATCTATAGGTATAAGATTTTTGTCCAATCTCTTCCTGCACCCCTTACATCCCCTCCTACACCCCCCTAAGAATTGTCAGTCCGTCAGTCCATCTCCTTTCTATGCCCCTGATTCTATTATATTCACCAGTTTATTCTGTTCATCTGATTTTTCATTCACTTGATTTTTAGATTCACTTGTTGATAGGTATGTAATGTTATCATTTTGTTGTTCATAATTTTTATCTTTACCTTTTTCTTCTTCTTCCTCTTCTTAAAGAATAACCTTCAGCATTTCATATAATCCTGATTTGGTGGTGATGAACTCCTTTACCTTTTTCTTGCCTGTGAGGCTCTTTATTTGACCTTCAATTCTGAATGATAGCTTTGCTGGGTAGAGTAATCTGGGTT
>PVJN01031168.1:0-24798 GCA_004026805.1 Lasiurus borealis
TTTTTTTCTCTCTTTTCACTCAGTATAGAATCAACAAATGCAATGAACTATTAAATGCTATTTTTCTTGAGTCTCTTTTTATCATGAGAATATAGTCCTTGGGGGTTGAGTTCTATGGCATTTGTCTTCAGAGGCCCCATTCTTAGGATGATCCTAGGTTTTGTCTTCAGGCCCCTCCATCTTTTACGACATTAAAGTAGAAACTCAAGAGCAATAGGGTTTACCCCAAATCTCTCCATATAATGTCATTTTGGTATTCTCTTATCTTTCAGGGTTCCTGCTTTTGCTATTTTACTTTTTGCCTCTGTGAGTTACTTCTTTTTGTGCCAACTCAGCAATGCTTTTTAGAAGATTGAATATATATATTTCATCCAACACTTTATCTGTTTCAGTCAGGAAGGTTGTTCAGAATTATCTAGCATGCCATACTGCTAGAAATAGAAGTCATTTAGGACACCCTCAAGAACTACACCCACACATGTACACCTCTACCAGTCAAGTTGTATGCTTATCAAAATAAAGGTGTCTGTCTTTTGTAATTGTTTGCCACAGATTTTTTTTAGTATAACAAATTAATTCATAGAACTATTATTTTGATCAAATAATTGAGTAAGAGAGCTTTTATTTATTATTTAACAGTGGTGATGAGTTTCAATAAAGGTAACTTGTTTAATAAAAGAACATTGAATTAAACCTTAGGAAAAACTACAGCAAAGTAGTTGTACAAATTTGGCAGGTTGTAGAAAGATTCTTTACTCAGATCTCTTTGCAACTGTGTTTAATTTCTTGTTACCCTTTAGAGAAATAAAAATAGAAATTGATGTTGTGTTGTATGTATGGTTTATGTAAGAAAGATAACAGGGGAGCCAACTGAGAGAGCTTCACTTGATGAGAAGGTACTGGACTTCAGGACAAAGGTTAGCAGGTAAAAATATTTTAAACATGTATGTATTATTTTTTTATAATTCCTAAAGCTAAAGAGGTGTTTATTGTTTTCACCCAGTCCTATTGAGGTACAATTGACAAAAAAGTGTGATATCCTTAAATTGTATAATGTGGTGATTTGATATCACATACATTGTGAAATGATTCCTTAAGTGAAATTAATTCACCAATTCATCACAGAGGTGTTGGTTCTATTGTACTGTTGGATGTAGGAAGTGGGGCTACATTTCACCATTGCCTAGGAAGAGTCATTTTTTGTAAGAGAATGCTTTTATTATGTCATTGTGAGGAGTGTCTTCAACCCTACTAATCGAAAAATATGCAATTATATGATTATTAAATGCAATTAAAAATTTATTGTCAAAATTAGCAGATCCAATTTTGGTGTGCAGGTATGAAAAAAATCACTTTTATTTATTTTCCAACTTTATTGAAATATAATTGAAAAATAAAAATTTTATATGTTTAAGGTGTACAATATGATGATTATATATATAGTGAAGTGATGAACTCAATCAAGTTAATGAACACATTCATCACCTCAAATAGTTACCTTTCCTATGTTTGTAAATGAGAACATATCAGAGCTTCTCTACCATACAGTGTTATGAACTGTAGTCACCATATAAAAACAAGTTTATAAACATGTTTCATATCTTCTATTCTTTTTTTTTTCCACACTGGTACTTTTATTCAAATGGAAAACTCATTTCTACAAATGAATTGCTAGAAAGAGAGTATGTATATTTTAATTTTTTAATTAAATTTATTGGGGTGACATTGCTTAATAAAATTATACAGGTTTCACCGAAACCAATTTGGCTCAGTGGATAGAGAGTCTGCCTGCAGACTGAAATGTCCCAGGTTTGATTCCAGTCAAGGCATGTACCTTGGTTCCGGGCACATCCCTAGTAGGAGGTGTGCAGGAGGCAGCTAATTGATGTTTCTCTCTCATCCATGTTTCTAGTGTTCTCTCTCCCTTCCTCTCTGTAAAAAAATCAATAAAATATAACAAAAAATTCTACAGGTTTCAAGTGTACAATTGTATAATACATCATTTGTATATCGTATTCATATTCTTTATTCTTAAAAATGTTAGGACAGTTTAAAAAATATTTTTATTGATTTCAGAGAGGAAGGAAGAGGGAGAAAGAGATAGAAACATCAATGATGAAAAAGAATCCTTGATTGGCTGCCTCCTGCATGCCCCCCAATTGGGAATTGAGCCTGAAAGCAGGGCATGTGCCCTTGACCTGAATCAAATCTGGGATTCTTCAGTCCACAGTCTGATGCTCTGTCCACTGAGCCAAATCAGCTTGGGCAGAACAGTTTTTCAAATCAACATTTTATTTTTTAGGTTCTTTTTCACTTCTTACTTTCAATTTTCTAGAGTTTTCCCTCCATTCTCAGACTCCAGTTTTGGATTTATCTTTTTATAGTCTAAAATGCTATACAGTATTAACTAAACACAGTTTTCATCCTCAGAGGAAGTTTGTCTTTGATTTTAGAAAAGCATTATAATTTTTTTCTTTATGACTTTTTTTTTGATTATTTACTTAGTGCATTATAAGTCGCTGGTCTTTTCCATATGCTCTCTTATTTAAATTCACATAATAAGCATGTCAAGCAGTTACAATTTTCATTTTACAGATAAGAGAATAGAAGACCAGTGAAATGAACTTGCCCCAGGCCATAAGCTAAAAGTTGTTGATTCCAGTATTGAAACTAGGGTTGCCTGATTCTTATGCTCAGGCTTTCTTATTATAACATCACATTACCATCTATCTCTTCTGGTATCCCTTGAGCCTCATCTGGTTATGTCTAGTTCTAATCCACCTACATTATCTAATTTCTTTCATAATCAAACTTAGTGCAGTCCAAACAATCCACTTTTCCTTACTGGCTTTGGAAGGATTTTGAACTAGTTTTCCATTTTCCAGTCTAACCAAACTCAATGAGGCTTCCTCTAGAAAATGTTTCATATCCTCTATTCTTTTTTTTCCTAATCCTCACAGCTTCCAACTACACGGTAACATTTGGTCTAGTCCAGTGGTAGCAAACTCATTAGTCAACAGACCAAGCCATGGTTTGCTAACCACTGCTCTAGGATGACTTTAATTCAGGCATTCGGATATTTTTGGATGATCACTAGACTAGTAGCTCCAAAATGATAGTTTTGTGTCCTTTCACCTGTGGATCTCTGATATCTTCCCATGGGTCCACATGTAATAGGCACTCATATTTATTCATTTATTGTTCTTGTCCCAAGTCTTCCTTGAGCCTTTCTCTCCAACAATCACTAATTTTAATGGCCATCCATGGGTGATTTGGATTATGTTGTAGGATATATCTAACTTAGAGTTTCCCAAAATTCTAGAAAATATTGATCTTCCAGGAAAAGCAGTTATCAAAAGAGAAAATATTAGAAATAAAAGGAATGCAACTTAAAATTAAAAAAAATTATGTTGTACCTTTCAAATTATCAAAAATAGAAATAATGATAACACTCAGTGAAACAAGGGTTGCAATGAAAAAACAAACAAGCTTATATATTGTTAATGAGACTGTAAAATGACAGAGCTACTTGGAAAGTAATTGGTCAAAATAATGTAAAACTTAAAAAAAGTCTTACCTGTGACTCACTAATTCAATTTCCTAAGTGGAGAAAAACCTTTACATGGGAAGATGATTATTGTAGCTTTACTTATAAAATTAAAAATTATAAAGTAAATAACCCTGGCTAGCGTGGTTCAGTTGGTTGAGCATCACTCAATGAATTGAGAGGTCAACAGTTCAATAATCCAATCAGGGCACATACCTGGATTTTGGACTGGATCCTCTGTAGGGGTCATGGGGGAGACAGCCTATGGATGTTTCTTTCTCTCTCCCTTTCTCTCTCTCTAAAATCATTTAAAATATTAAGGAGATTAGAAGCTACCAAATTTCCAGTAATATTAAAATTGTTACACGGATTATAGTAATTTATATTAGTATAATATTATGCAATCATTACAATTATGTTGTGTGACTGGCCAAAGTGGCTCAGTTGGCTGAGTGTCATCCTATGCACTGAAGGGTTGCCAGTTCCATATTCAGGAAACATACTTGGTTTTGGTTTGATCCCTGGTTGGGGAGAGTACAGAAAGTTCGTTCTCTCTCTCTCTCTCTCTCTCTCTCTCTCTCTCTCTCTCTTTCTCGTTCTCTCTCTTTGTGTTTCAGCATGTTCTTAGGTGAGTATTAATAAAAATAATAAAATAAAATTATGTTGTAAACAATGTATAATGCTATATAAAAACTCTATTTTTAGGCTGATTTCCCATGAAGCAGTATCTGGGATGAAAGCTTGTGCATAGGTAGCATCTTTAGGATGGGATTCCATGTAGGAAACTTGCAGAACACAGAGTGAAACAAGGAGAACCCAAAAGAAGACATGCTTTTATGTTGTTCATGGCCGACAAAACCAACCCCATCAGGGTTTTCAGAGGGGTCTTCTGAAGTACAACTCAGAATCATCTTTCCTCAGGAGTGAAAGGAGGAAGCATTTATCCTCTGCCTCCTGTCTGCCGTTGGTCAAGGTGTTCTCATGGACACGCCTCCAGCCTGTCCACAGGGTTTCTGTGAGTGCCCCTGCTTGTGGAATGAGGGAAGCTTTCAGCAGGAAGCAGAGTCCAGGAAAGGCATTCTCCAGCTGCTCTCCCAGGAAGCTCATCAAGGCTGCAGGGAACCAGGGCTCTCACAGCGCTCGGAGTAGTGCCGAGTCTGAAGGGACTGCGTAGTGAAACACTGCTCGTTATGCTGCCATAGTGTTGGGAGAGAAACACGAGGTCTAAAGTTTCATGTTCAATGGAATCTCAGTTAATTTTGTGCACTCAGTAACCTATTGAGTGCCAAAGAGGTCCCAGGTTCTGTGAAAGCAAGGAACAGGACACAGCTCTTCCTTTGGGGGGGGGGCACACTTTGTAGAACAGGAGGAGGGTTTAAGGGCAGGGTGAGGAGACAGACATTAAAGGCATAAGCCAAGTATTGAAAGGCTGTGATTAGGTCTAAGCTAGACATGAACAGGTGCAAAACAAATTGACAATATAACAGTGCTTAGAAAAGAGATTAGATAAAAATACATCAAAATGTCATCAAGGGTGGTTTCTGAATAGGAGCACCGATTATGTACCATCTCTGTATTTTCCAAATTCCCTACAATGGGCATAGGTGTCTCTCAATAAGCAGAAAAACACAATAAAATTGTTATTAAAAATTATGAAACCTGGCTGGCATGGCTCCGTGGTTGAGCATTGACCTATGAACCAGGCGGTCACCATTCAATTCCAGATCAGAGCACATACCCTGGTTGTGGGCTCCACCCAAGTGTGTGGATGGGCAGGAGGCTGCCAATCAATGATTCTGTCTCATTATGGATGTTTCTATCTCCTCCTCTCCTTTACCTCTGAAATTAATGAAAACATGTTCAAAAAGTTAAAAAAAAACCGAATAAAAGAAAACGAAGAAATTCCTAATTCCTTCGGTGGCCCCGGGACCTGATTCCCTATCCCATTTTGGATTTAGTCCTTTTTTCTCCACGGCTTCGGGCTTTGGTTTTCTTTCCACTTGTTTCTCGCAGCCGCAGGGAAAGTTCCCGGTGGGGAAACAGACGCGTGGGCCTGAGTGGGTGGGGATGAGAAGAAAGTCCCTCAGGGCAAGGACGTTTCCGAAGTCGCTGTGCCCTTAACGAGAACTTGGAGAGCGTGGCTCCTGAAATATAATTTCCCCCATCCACTACTTGTTAACAAGGCCAGCGATCCATGAAGTTGATTCTTTTCCTGGGTTTTGGTGTCTGAGCATTGAAATTAATGGTTGGAGAGCGAAGTCGATTACTGAATGCAGCATAGCCGGCCGGCAACTCTTTCAGCTCTGGCTGGACCACCGACAGACTTGGGTTTTCCGTGTTCAAGGTGCCCACTTAGCACTGTGATTGGCAACTTCGCACCGCCTTCAGGGTCCCCCTTGCGAGGTGTCCCCAGAAACACAAAGCTAGAAGGGGCGCTGCCACTCACCATCTGCTTGATGCTCAAGGTCTGCAAATGGACCCCGAGGTGGATGCTGTGCGCAGTGCTCGGGTTTGGAGTCGCATTAAGGAGCATCCTGCACGTTCTGTCTGGCTGACCTCTAAGAAGGCAGAGGAGACCAACGCAGGCATCAAGTGCCCAGCCAGGGGACCCTGCGGGACAGTGCTTGCTCCCATCCCAATGCCGGGGTGACCCATTGTGCCTTCGCTTGCCCCAGGATGCAATGTGTCCGCAGAGCTAGAATGGGAGAGTGATGATCTGAGAAGCAGCGAGAAGGAAGACATTGACCTTGGAGAGGTTTAAGAATGCCGTGTGAATAGCTATCCAGAACATAATTAAAGGCATTTTAACATCATAAGCCTTGAAGAATGCGAAGCATCGCCATGGCACGCTGGGGAGTAGAAGATATTGCTTTTATAGCTGCGGAGCTTATGGTCAGAAGTGATATGAAATATTAGAAATGTGGCAGTTTTATAATAATTTTATTCCGGTTCCTTGTGATCATTTTCATTTGCGGCGTTTTACCTTTGACTAGCTTGAACTGTAGTAAGCCTCTTGCTCACTCCATCCTTGTCCTGTAATATCAGAAGCTACAGTTTTAATCTGAGGGATTACAGGAAATACAATGGGCACAAGCAAACAGGCGACGGTATTTATGAAGCCGGTTTATTGAAGAATTAAAAGTTCGGAGTGAATTTGTCTCCCAGTCAATAAAAGCAATAGAACCCTGAGTGGAAAAAAAATGCCTCTTCCTTCTTTTTTATAATATCACTATTACTTTTTATATCCTGTTTTCTATCTTGGCTGCTTTTTATTTGGGGTGGGGACGGGGGAGGCAGAATGCTTTCTGGCCCGTAATTTGCTCTATTTGTTTTTCTCTTGTCAGTAGTCTTCTTTCAAATATCTTATGTGCTTTCTTTACTGAATAACCCAAATTGGAATTAATGCTAGAGATCATATTTAAATATTCCTCTTTCTCAGGTAGGAAATATGAAATTACAAGTAGCAATGGAACTAGAAACACAGTCCATGTCTCCTACACAACAAAAACAGCAACTTATGTTCACTGAGTGTCTGTTGAGAGGCAGGCCAAGCGCTAAGACCTTGGCATGTATTCATGTGTGTGTGTGTGTGTGTGTGTGTGTGTGTGTGTGTTATAAAAGAACTTTATTTAGAAAAACAGGTGGGGGGACAGATTTGGTCTGTGGGCTATAGTTTGCCAACCCTTAACTCTTTTAAGCATCTGAGTGTCTCTATGAGATAGGTCCTTCTATTATTGTCAGCCCAATTTACAGAAAAGTGAACTGAGGCACAGAATGGCTGGGCAGCTTACCTAAAGTTGTATACTTAAGGAGTGCCTTCATCTGAAGAAACTTCACTGCTGGACCTCAACGTACATACTTCGCTGTAGACAAGTATCTGAAGATCTTCTCTGTGTTCTTGCCTTTCTCTTTATTTTCTGGGTTCTTTCTTGGAGAGCAAGTGTCTGGGATGGTATGTAGAATCTCATACACATGTATGTGCTATGGGTTTATTTTGATAATTTTTTACCTTGTTCTCTTTCTATGGTTGCCAATGCTGTTTGTATCATACTTGGTCATCTGCAGGGGATATAAAAATTTTGAAAAGGTTAAAATTTTGCTGTGGAATAAAATACATTAAAATAAAATTAGATAAAAATTTACTGAGTACTAACCACATGGAGCAGATAATCCAAATCTCCTTTAATTTATGATCAAGTCAGGATCCAAAAACTGTTCATTAGCTCATTTGTTCAAAAGTCCCAGGATACTTGACAAGCAAACTCCATTAGCATATTTGTGGAAAGTTTTGTAAAAGAACTATAAATATTTGACAGTTCTGAATTTTTGACAGTCTTGATTTTTAAACTCACACAAAAAAATTTGTCTGAAGCATGCCTGCATTTTTATATTCTTTTATCACAAATAAATTGATGACATGATACTGCTTCAGACATTCAATTAATTAATAAAAGATCTGATTGTCATGTCACCAGGGACCATGCCCAACCATCTGTTGATGGCTGGCAGATTGCATGACTTTTGCCTGAGTAAGAACCTTTGTCCCTATGAAAGTTTGCAAATTGAATGCTCATAAATGAACAGATTTCTGGGATGATACATTACAGGTGATACAAAGATTATAAAATATTCAAAACTGAGTTCTTGTTTTATTTTATTTTTTTAAATTGATTTCAGAGAGGAAGGGAGAGGGAGAGGGAGAGATGGAAACATCAATGATGAGATCTTGTTTTTGAGGAACAGATAATCCAGTGAGGAAGAGAATATATACATAGTCATATATCTAAGACACTTCCTGATTATCCTATGAATCCATGCAAGGGTTAGATTCCCTTCTAATGAGCTTAATCATTTAAACTATCTGCCAACAGGTGAGCTGGCAAATGAAAGGACTAGGTATGTGCCATGTGCTCACAGCAAAAGCACTGCCTGCATAGGTGTCAGGAAGAAGGAAAACATAAAAGACAGGTAAGATTTGGAAAGGTGGGTAGGGATGAGAAAAGAGATTGACCATTTGATTTCAATGTCAAAACCCATCATCAAGTGAAACACACACAGTCAAGGCAACCTAGGACTTCTCTTCCACTGCCGCTCTCCATCCTTTTGTACTTGCCACTAAGGCAGCCCTTGCTGATATGACTGAACAGATCAAATCCCTCCTTGGTGGACATACTGTTGTTATAGATACCCTTACAGTCCTTAAGTGGCAATGGCATATCTCTCTCTCTCTCTCTCTCTCTCTCTCTCTCTCTCTCTCTCTCTCTCTCGTGCGTGCATGTGTGCTTTTCATATAACAGTAGATCTAGGCAGGGCTCATCATCATAGGGAATATTACATATTCTTCATTATCATTTAGCTTATGACTGGGTAGGTAACTCAAGGTCAGGGCCTGCTCTCCATGTTACTCATTCATTTTCTTTTTCTTCATCCTCTATATTCCAACCTTTAGTCCCTTCCTTTAACAACAGGTTTGACTATATATAACTGTCTGAGAATTTATATTTGCAGGAAGAGGAAAGGAATTTAAGGCACTTCTTATGTCTCCACCAAAAGTAAGCTTGCTCTGATGATGCCATGTAACAGAGAACGTAGTAGAAGGACCTTGTTCTACTCTTAATTTAGTGGTTCTTTTATTCTAAGCATCCTGCTTCTGCATTTGAATATGCTTCTCTTGGGAGCCTTATAGGAAGACAAGAATTTTTTTTTTCATGGCAAGATTTGAGTTTGGAAGTGTTTGGGAATCAAACCTTTACTCTGAGTCTGTAACATTAACATTTACAAATATAGGGTTATCCTGGGAGAGAGTGTCTCAAGTTTATTATTTTACTAGAAGGTATAAAACTACCGGGCATCATGATTATAGCAGTCCTTGGTGTTTTTAAAATGTTTATTTTCTCTGATACACTTGATAATTTATCTGCGAAGTGACTGAGATGAAATGCTTTAATAGCTCTGCTTCTGTCAAGTCATTGGGCTGATTGTGTGTGTGCGCATGTGTGTGTGTGTGTTTGTGTGTGTGTGTGTATTTGTGTACATACAAACCCCATGCCAGTCAACATAGTGATGTCACATTGATTTCTCTGAAATCTAACCTTTGTATGGCTTAGCTTATGTGATTTTAGTATGAAAGGAATCCATTTTTAGGCCAATTTCACAGTTACTTGCAAAGGCTAAATTTTATAACTGAAAGCTGAATAAGTAGATGCCAGCCAATCATCTACCTGCATCAAAACCACCTGAGGCATACATTAAAAATAAAGAAGCATTTACTTTAATCCAGATGTATTGAATACATTTTAGGGTAAGAAATAAGAATTTATGTTTTTAACATGCTTCTTATATGATTACTAGAGGCACAGTGCAAACAATGACAGGCCCCTTGCCCAGTCCACCCCATGTCCCAAGGGAACCCCCACTCTGATCTGGGACACGCTTCAGGGAAAACTATCCAGCCCCCACCTGTGCACCAGGCCTCTATGCTATCTAATAAAAGGGTAATATGCAAATTGATCATCACTCCAATACGGAAGATGGCTGCCTCCATGTGGATACAAGGTCGTCACCACAAGATAGCCCTGATATCTGGGATTTATTTATCTTCTATAATTGAAACTTTGTAGCCTTGAGTAGAATCCAGGGCTGACCAGGGTGGATGGAAAGCTTGGCTTCCTTCATTGCCAGGGAAATCAAGCCTCCTGCTCACTCTGTGGCCACAACCATTTCTGTTGGGATTTATTCATCTTCTATAATTGAAATCTTGTAGCCTTAAGCAAAGACCAAGGCAAGCCAGGAAGCTTGGCTTTTTCCATCGCCAGGGGCAACCCAAGCTTCCTGCTCTCACCAGCTCTGTGTCTGCTGCCATTTTTGTTGGGATTTATTTATCTTCCAGAATTGAAACTTTGTAGCCTTTAGTGCAGTCCAGGGTTGGCCAGGGTGTGTGGGAAGCTTGGCTTCCTCCATTTCCGAGGAATCCCAAGCCTCCTGCTCACTCTGTGGCTGCAGCTATCTTGGTTGGGTTAATTTGGATACTTGCTCCTGATTGGCTGGTGGGCTTAGCTCATGGGTAGAGTGGAGGTATAGTCGCTTTGCATATTATTCTTTTATTAGATAGGATGACAAGTGATTCTAGGCTGTTTAAATTGAGCCTATACTTCTAGAAATGTAACATTGCCAAGACATATGATCCTGCACAACTGTTTGAACCACAGGATGTCTACCCCTTTGAGCCATGTTGCGTGATGAGGAATCTGTTTAGTTTCATTAGGCAATTGTTTCAGTAACTTTCTTCATTTAATTCCCAGTAGACTTCTATCATATCTATGATCTGACCATTTGCTTGAGCCTGATAAGATGCAATGATTATAGTTTTCTTTTTAATTTTATTGAATTTACAGGTATTGGGTGACATTGCTTAATAAAATCACATAGGTTTCCAGTATGGAATTTTAAATACATCGTATGTATACTGTATTGTGTGTTCCCCACCCCAAGACAACTTTCCTTCCATGATAGTGACATTTTCAATGAAGTATCTAAACATTAATTCCTTAAACTCAGTGGATTTTAAGGCAAGCTCAGGGTTCGATGTAGAATGCATAGCTACTTATGCATTGTAAACAACTAGCAAAGTGTACAACTAAGAAGTAAACATTAAAATCAATTAGAAGAACTCTGCAACTGTTTGATATGTCCTAGAATGGTCCTGTTGAATCAATCCACATTCTTGACCAGTGTCTCATTTCCTAAGGAGTGGTTGGTTTATTTGACAGGGAAATGCCAGATATATTTTAGTGTTCTGTTGTGTTTTCTGTCACCATTATCAGAACAGATTTAAATCCATAGCTAAAAGCTAAGCCGACACTTCTGTAGTTTAGCCAATGTAATATGATGTCTGCTTTCTGTAATGTTGATTCTTGAGTGTATTGACAATTGATTCACAGTGCTTTCTATTATCCTGCTTTTCTTTTTATTCATACTAAAATGCAGTGTTTTAGAAGGCAACAAGCAGATGACCAGCAATTTTCAGAAAGTATGCTTTCTTAAATGGCATAACGCTACCAAGCACTCAACACAGAGCCCGCTGCCTGGTAGAACTCACTTAAATAGTAGTTACAACGATTTCCCCCCCCAAAAAAAGTTAATTAACTGTACCCTACTTCCTCTGCAATATAAGGGGACAACTTAATAAGAAGTTAGTGCATAAATGAACACATTTATAGAAAAATTTCAGCACTACTCAGCCCATATGGAAAGTTCTGGAAAATGATAGAGGGTTTCTGAAAAGATTGAGGACAGCATTGTCAGACTCCATTTCCTTTCCTGCAGAGCCTACCTTCCAAAGTCCTCAGAGGCCGAAAATGTCAGTTTCTGGGTTAGGTGGCCTCCTTTGCTGTTATGGCTTTGGCATGGATTCCGATCCTGACCAATGGGACTTGAGGACCTGATACCAAACCTGATAAGGATCCTTGTCAAAGAGTTTACACCCTGGTGGAAGATCTTTTCCCCTTTTTCTTGATTTACATATGTTTGATGTGAGGATGGGATACTTGCTATGATAGCTGTCTTTAGACCATGAGGACCGGTCCAAGACTATCACAGAGAAACTGACACAGAGCCCTGATATTGCTAAGCCACTGAATGAACCCTGAAACAATTCTCATTCCTTTCAATGTGAGGCAAACAAACCTTTATTTCAGAGCCTCTTAGTTTCTGTTTGTTCTGTCCCTTGAAACCAGAAGGAGCCTGTCTTACATATCTGTGTGCCAGCTACACTTTGAGTTTAGAACGCAAGCTTCCTGAGGACAAGGAGCAAGTCCAGTTCATTTCAATTTACAGTGATTTTAACACAAAGGTAGTTTATTTCTCTCTTACACAAAATCTAAGCTGCCCTGATGGCTGTGTGACGTTCAGTGAACAGAAACCTCTTCTCTAGTTGCTCTGCCATTGCTAGGGGGTTGCTCATCCATAAAGTCCAAGATGACTCCGCATCATGTCTACATTCCAGAAGGAGGAAGGAAAAGAAAAAGAGAGCTATTTCTTTTAGTCAACCCCCAGCATCACTCGGCTTATTGTCGCATTGGTCAAAACTTACTCTGCTGTCCACAGGTACAAGGACGGCTGGGAAATGAAGTCATTCCTCTGAACAGTCCAGTTAAAAATTCCACTATTATGTTTTAAGAAAACAATGAATATCGGGACACAAAGAACAGTTTCTTCCACAGCATCACTGATGATAATAAGAGGTATAAACCAATCTGAAAATATGAAAACAATGAGTACTTGGTTAATGCCTGTACTAAGATTTTTCTAAAAGTATTTGATTCGCTCTTCACAATAACCTTGCAACATCGATAACATTACCACCCCCGACTTTGCAGATGTGGACAATAAAACTCAAAGAGTTTGAGCAAGTTGTCAAGGCCATACTTTGAATAATTGATGAAACCTGCATTTAAATCAAAGTCCATGCCCCTGAGGTTTTATCCTTTAAGATCTCTTTGGCTCACTACCATCTGTCCCTACCCCTAATGCCTCATCCTGATATTGTATTCTGTGTTATGTTTACCCACTCTCCAAATTTTGCTTGTGAATTACATTTTCTTTACTGGTTACCTCTCATTGCAATTTTCTGCTTCTCCTGATTCTTATTCTCTGGGTCTTTATAGCACCACCACCAAAATGGCACACGTTTCTTTCTCGCCTCAATTAGCTACCAGTGCCAGCCATTAAGGAATTGTCTCCCCACTCGAAACTGACCCTATGCTATTCCTCTTTGTGTTGGAGGCACTGAGGCTGTCCACCTTTCTGCTTTGCTTGCTGCTCCTTGGAAAGTCCTGCCATGAGGAGGCGCTAGAGGGATACTATGAGCAAGGCTAGAGTGGACCTGCGCTTCCTGTTTGCTTCCTGCTTACTTCCTGTTTCCTTTATTGAACTTCTGGTTCCTTTCAGCATCACTCCTCCGGGGTTGCTTACTCACCCCAGCTGGCCGCTCCCTGCACCTTGAAGTTTTTCCTCCACTTGCAAGACCAATCCCGATGTGTATCACTCCCTCCTCAAAGGTATGAGTTTCAGCTTCACTTAGTCTTTGTTCAGTTTTAATGATGCTAATTATTCACCTTAGCTTTCTCAGCCCTAGCGGTGGTGGCTACTCATGCAATTGTTCCATAATACTTTTCAGTTGTGAAGTTTTGCTAAGTTTGAGTTAACCGTTTTTCTTCTCAACTATTCATTGGCTCGGTTTTCCTTTTCTGGGGAGATCTGTGTTTCTAGAAATTTCATAGAGAATCCTTGTTCGAGAGCAGAATCGCATTTCGACTTCTCTGCCTATGCCACAGATCCAGGCACAATCTGAGAGAACATAAGGCTTGATACACACACAGGAGGAGATGAATGATTTCCCTTGGGTACATTTCTCATAGCTCAGAAGCTAACCTGGTTTTCATTGACCAGTTGCTATCTTGTTTTTTCTCCTCTTAACTCAGAAGCACTTCAATCCTGAAAACATCTGTGTTCTTAAGTATCTCTGAGGCAGACAAACAAAAACCACCCAAAACAAACAAACAAACAAACAAACAAAAAACTTGAGTGATTCTACCCACTCAACAGAAAGAAAAACTGAGATAGAGCAAGGAAGTTGGACAAACTTTCAAATTCAACTGCAGTGGGGACATCTAATTTGACTGCTCTTGGGCTGCTTTCTCCTAAACCCCCAAGACAAGGGAGGACAACATTGGCATTTGAGAGCCAGTTCGCTCTTCCTCTCAGCTCCTTGTCATTGGCAGGTACAGCCCTTCACTTTCCTGGCAACTGCCTCTGGCGCTGTCCACAGGCATACGATTCACTGCAGAGAAGGAAAATACGAGTAAGATCAAAGCCTCCTCTAATTTCACTTCCCGGGGAGGAGAAAACCTCTGCTAGCAGCCTGTTCCCAGGACTCATCCAAAGCACCCTGTCACTTGTCTACAGTCCATTGGAAGCATCGGAGAGTGCGTGGCATTTCTTTCTGGGAATCACTAATGATACCTGGGTGGGTTAGGAAGCCAAGATAAATAACCACTTGGAGGCACCTAGAGGGGAGAATGAGCCAGGGGGTCCCGCCAGGATAATGGGAGCTGCACATCTAAGACTTTGAAAGTTGTGGAAAGGTGAGGCCCTGTATCGATCAGGTGTAAAGTACTTGCTTCGATGTTGATAGCCAAATGGCTATGTCTGAACCTTTTGCCAGGTGCTGCTCCTTTGAGGGTGTCTAGCCCTGTGGATACCATGAGTATGTAATTGATTGATTGCATCTCCACGCCTGGTATTTTTCCCCCCTTTTATATTTATTTCATTGGGCGATCATAGCAGATCTTGCCCTGGGAAAGGTTTCTTGATATGATAAGTTGCTTTGAAGACTGAGTGATCTTTAATATTTTGAGTGACTGCTTCTTGTGGAAGCAATTGGGTTCTTCAAGGACATGCGATGCATGTTGAAAGCGGGATGTCTGGGGCTGCCACAGAATAATCGACTGTGAAATAAGCCTCTTGGAAAGGACAATTACTCCTGGGGCCTCAAATGCAAGGCGAGTCTCCCGCGGCAGGAAGGGGAGGCTCCCGTGTTCGCTCCTCGTCAGGAGTGACAATGACTGTTGCTTAATGCTTAGCTTGGGCCGGTGCCTGCATGATAAACTCACCTGGTGCCTGCATTATAAACTCACCACCCGGCCTCACAGAGACGGGGGTACAGCCCAGACAATCAGCCAACAATGGCTCGTAGTACAAGTGGCTGTCGTGAACAATCCATCCATCCATCCATCTGTCTGATCCATCCTACCATTAATTAACTACCCCCAAACCCATTATTGATAACTGACGTGCCAGGTATACACATAGGTGCTGGGAACAAGGAGAGACAGAGTATGCTTCTTAAGCATGCAGTTAAGTAGACACAGAGAGAGCCAATATTTATTCAAACTCTACCATATGCCAGAAATTCTAGATCTTATTAATCCCCTCCGCCATCTTAGAAAATATGTTGTGTCCATTTTAGAGAAGATGAAGCTGAGGTTGAGAGCACTGATCTAACCAGTCCTCCATCACACAGCTGGTAAGGAGCAGTGCTGGGATTAGCTCAGGCGGAAGAGGTGTCCTCGCTGCCCTCAGGGTGCCTCGTGAGAAGCTGAGCTGTGAGGTGATGGAGACTTATTCTCTCCCAGTCACCAATCCCGAAAGCCTCACTACTGATGTGGCCATTATGATTTCTTTCTGCTAATGGAGAGCTTTTCTTTTTCCTTTCCTAAACTAATCAGGGATTCTGAAGGCTGCTCAGGAGGCGTTAGTGAAAGGTACACAGTGAAGTCACATCAAATTAGACGCACAATGACAATGACAGTTTTCCAATAGCCAAACCCGAGGCACCATATTGAACAAACCCCACAGAAATGGAAGCCAGCGCTTGACCTAAAACTGCGGCTGGTATTTGAAATGCCAAGTGAATTGCAGAAATCCCATGGACGGCTCGGGGATTCAGCAAGTCCCAGCATAAGATGACAACTGTAGGCAGCCCTTCTGAGCTGAGGGATGCATTTTCCTTATCAGCATTTCATTGTTCCCTACTGATAAATGCCCTTATCAGCCATAAAACAGTTTTCTTAAAATACACACACACTCACACACTCAAAAGCAGGAAAGATTTAAAAAAAAAAACCACACATATCTTTTCATCAATAAAATCTCTGATGACTAGTTCACATTATAAAGTAAGTCTTTTCATTTATTTATGTTGGTTTCTCTTTTCTCAGATTCTGTTTAATTCATCCTGGTAAAATTTGTCAAAGCATTGCTTTTATCATCCGCACTTTAATAAGTTTTCTGAATACGGTGGTTGGGATCACTCCAGCCGCCAGCACCTTCTAGTTGGAGAGGTTAAAAAAACCGAAAACTACATTATAACAAAATTTCCTAGAATCCGTTGTGGAGAGGGCCCTGGATCTGAGTGAGGGTCCACCGGAAAGCCATCTTCCTGTCCCACTTGGATGAGGGCATGGACGGTTAGTGTTTCTGCATCATGAGTCCCTGGTCCACCAGCAGTTTCCTGATCCTGGTGTGGCTCATTCTGTACTGATCTGTGAGATGTCCCTGAGGTTCCCTGTGGCCATCTTGGCATGCACATAGCCAACAAATTCAAGAATCATAGAGGTTCCCAATTGCCCGTGTTAAATACCTTCCTGACTAAAACACCAAGGGTGGTGTCTGTCTCTCTATTGGACCCCAACTGGTTTTGAAGTTGGAAAGGCAGGCTGGGGTCACGTGCTCGGGGCCACTGTATGCCACTCGCTACCTCTTTGGTCTTTGCTTCAAACTTGCCATCTTCTAATTTTGACTTCCTACTAGTAATGATTTCCTACTTCTAAGCTTTTGTTCATGTCACTTCTCTGTTTGGAATGTTCTATTATTCTTCCTTCAAGCCTCAGTTCAGATGTCACTTTTCCCAGAGGGTTTTCTCTCACTTGACTTGGGGAAAGAGAGCTATGTGTAGGTTAGGTACATTTATTCATTGGGTTTTGATTATACTGTGGTCCAGGGATTTGGAGATGAAAGACCCTGCTTTCAGGGGCCTTTTATTCTAGTGTGGGGAAAGAGGTGAGTACATATATAAACAAAGAGAAATCCAACTACATTGCAAATCGCCACAGCCCTCAGGGGTTGGTACGGTGGCGGTGCTAGTAAACATTTGCTGATAGTTTGGTATGTCAGTGTGGGTGGAGTGATCACAGGTGGTAAAATTCACATGCCAGTACTTGATGTTGGGAGAGAAACACTGTCAGTTCCACTTTATGGATTCAAAGTCCACGTTTCGTTTCATTGGCACTCGGATAATGACTTGCCTACTGCTTTGATCCCTGAAAGTCACTGTAATTTCTTATGGAAAGTGAATATTCTGTATCTCTCCTTTCTACATAACGTTCGACACTCCTTGAATTCATTATTTCAGAAGACATCCCATAAAGTTTCATCTTAACATTTTTTTAAATGTACTTATTAATTCCTGGATTAGAGTCCCTCCCCTGCTGAGAAAAGAAAAGAAATGTTAATAAGTTGAGATTATGGCTCACTATCTCTATTTAGCGAAATTAAGTGTACACAAAAGGTTTAAATTAAAGTTTTATTAAAACAAGAAAACTAACAAAAGAAAAAAAAATAATTCCTAAACTTGTCTGCCCAGGAACATGGCTATCTGCCAGATGGAGATACCTTCAGACACTTAAAGTTCAGAGTGCTTTACAGTCTACATTCTTTAGGGCTCCCTCCGGTGCTCAATCAATGACCTGCAGAACTTGAAACCTGCCCTCCTTGCATCATTATCTCTGTTTCTTGGTGGGGAACCTACTCTTTGCGAGGCGAATGGAATGCCCAGGCAGGATCCACAGTATGCACCACCCCAGTGGTAGCAGTTTGATTCTTTTCTTCTCAGAACAAGGCTGTCTCCTCTGTGTGTGCCTTCCTTCTTCCAACTTGATAGCCCTCCTTGGGGCCACCACCTAGCCCAGCTTAATTTTGAGTCTTAACATCAACTGTATCCCATCTACTGATGGTTCAGTCCCCTGGGTTCTTGATTTTTCCCTCTTGCCAAGATGTCTCCTCAAACTCAAAATGGGTCATTGTTCTCATGTTTAATAAGATGCCAGGGCAGTCCAAATCTGAGTACAGTAAAACGTTGATATAAGAACTAATTCAGGCAAGGGGGTATCTATTAAAGTTGAAAGTCCCTTATCTATAGTAATAAAAGGGTAATATGCTAATTAGACTGGGAGTGAGCAGGCCAGCATGGGGGGAGCAGTTGGGGGCAATTAGGCTGGAAGACAGAGTGGTTAGGAACAATCAGGCAGGCAGGCAGGCAGGCAGGCAGGTGAATGGTTAGGAGCCATCCAGTATTGTGAGAGGGATGTCCAACTGCCGGTTTAGGCCTGATCCCTGTAGGCAGTCAAACATCCCCGGAGAAGTTACAGATTGGATAGGGTGCAGGCTGGGGCTGAGGAACACCCTCCATGCATTAATTTTATGCACTGGACCACTAGTATAATATACATTGAGTGGCCAGATTATTATGACCCCCTGACATTTGTAGGCAAATTAGCCATACATTGCATCGTATGGGATATGGAAGCCGAAGGCCTGTTCGAACACCTTTGCTGTCTGTAGTGGTTAGATAAAACGTCCCCAATTCACACAAGAACACAAGGATTGGATAGTCAAGCACTGGAAAAAAGTCATGTGGACTGAGGAATCACATTTCCAGTTGCATCATGCAGATGGCAGAGTGAGAATTTTGTGGAAACAGCATGAAAGCAGGAACTCCACATGCATGAGTACAACAGTTCAAGCTGGTGGGGACAGTGTTATGGTTTGGGGCATGTTTTCCTGGCATGATTTGGGCCCTTTAATTAATGTGGAACAATGTCTGAATTGCACAACATACCTAAGTATCATTGCTGATCAAGTTCATCCTATCATGTTGATGGCATATTTCAATGAAGATGGCTTCTTCCAACAAGACAATGTACCATGCCATGATGCTTGTATTGTGCAGGAGTGGCTTCAAGAACATGAGGGAGACTTTACCTTGCTTAGGTGGCCCGCACAACCACCAGATCTCAATCCGATTGAGCATTTGTGGGAGGAAGTTAAAAGAGCCACCAGGCAGCTGGTTCCACAACCATCAAATCTCACAGAACTGGACATGCTGTCCATCAGGTACGGTGTCAGATTCCTCACATCACCTTTCAGCATCTCGTGGAGTCAATGGCAAGAAGAATCACTTCAGTATTGAAGGCAAAAGATGGCCCAACGAAGTACTGATGGGCTGGTCATAATAATAATAATCTGGCCACTCAGTATATCTATCTATATCTATATCTATATCTATATATCTATATCTATATCTATAGGTCTATATATATCTATATATATCTATATATATATATCTATTAGAGTAGGTTTTTTAAATGGTTATGCTAAAAATTGACAAGTTAATTTACCTATTTTACTTATATAGACACATTTGTGTAATTGAAACTAAGTATGTATGAAAAGTTTAATTTCACAGAAAAGTTTTCTATATGTACTAGCACACTTGGAACATTGGGGCACAAATTCATTAACACTGCTGCAGAAAGTCATGCCATGTGAAAACAGAACCAATCACCCCATATGATGTGGTGTGATCATGTGCTAATCATTCACTGAACATTGTTTACCAGCAGTGACTCTTGGATTTAGATATGTAGACTATAGTTGTAGATATGTAATAGTTATTTATGTCAGTGAAGTTATGACCATGCTTTTTCCAACATGTGGCCTAGTCACTAAAATTTGTTAAAAATGACTAAGAATAACCTGTTAATTTAATTACAAACAAATATTGGCTAAGAGCATTTTAAAATTAACATGGTGTTAATTTTCACATATGACATACGGCCTGGAATTTTTTTCTGTTAGATCCAAAGTCTGTTAAATCAGTGGTTTACTGTATTTCCTTTCTGATGTCACTTAGAGAGATATGTTGCAATCCTAATCCCTGGCAGCTGGTACTCTTATGTACCAAGATGTAACCAAATAGAGGGCAAACTCTATTAGGGTGGGTCCAAATATAATGTGACTGGTGTCCTCAAGAAAAGAGAAATAGAGATAGGGGAGGAGCATGCCAGGCAAAGAGAGACAGACACACACAGAGGAAGACAGGTGAAGACGCAGGCAAAGGCTGGAGTAATGTTGCTGTAAGACAAATAACATCTGGAGCCAGAAGTTTGAGGAGACAAGATAGAGCTCTTGCCTAGAGTCTTTAGACGGGGGAGGGTCTTATAGACACCTTGGTTTTCAACTTGTAACCCCTGTAGCTGTAAGAGAATAAATTTGTAGTAACTTTTTATAGCAGCCACAGGAAACTAATATGGAAATTCAAATAAGATGTGGCCCAGTTGGCACTGAAGTTGGGCACTGAACATTGCAAAAAGCAGAAAACATCTATTCAGCTCTCTGGAAATATTTCCTTAAAGTTGAACTGGAGGCTTGTTGCATGGATGGGGTCTCTCAGGATGGCTTCAGCTCCTGCCCTCAGCCTTGGCCTGGCAATGCCCCCTCACCTGCTCCACCATCCTGCCTGCAGGGGGCGATCGATTGGGGCCGGACCCTCACCTAGCTCCCTCAGTGCCTGGGAGCAGGTGGCAGCCCACCCTTGCCGCAGCTGCTGGTTGCCCTCTGTGGGGTAATTGGTGGTGTGATTGGCTCCTGCTCACACTCGCCTTGACCTGGTGCCACCTGCTCACCTGCTCCACCATCCTGCTGTGGTCCTCTGCTCTTGTTGGGGCCATCAGGGCTGGTAGTGCCTCCACTGCCACTGTCTGCCAACTGTGTCATCAACACCTGCCATGTTCTATACCACCTCCCTGTTGGTCAGCGCACAACATAGCAAGCAATTGAACTCCCCCAGTCTAAGGGCTCCCAGAGAGGACAATTCACATATTAGGCCTTTATTATATGGGATACTACGTTAATGGCCACAGAGCAGTTTCCACGGACTTATGTTCATAATTCGATAAGTGGGATGGTCCACTGAGCTAAACAGATGAGGTAGCTGAAGCTGGATGTTGAGCATCTTGATCAACACAACAGGTGGGTGGTGGAAGTGAGATCATTTCAGGCTCTTTTGATTAGAAGATTAACATACTTGTCATTATCCCATCCTGTCCAAGCTGCAGAGTGGAAAGAAGTCTCTTGAATCCACCTCAATTTAATCCTCTCCACTGTCTACATGGACAGGTAAACTCAGGGCTGAAAATAAGACCTTTATCTTAATCAGATCAGTGACTATAAGCATGTACTAGCCTGAGAGAACTTGACAAAATAGAATAGAATGTTCTGCACCTCTCTCCATCATGCTGCTACCACCGTAGTCCATGTTCCCATCATCTCTTAACAAGACCATGGCACCAGCCTTCTAATGCTCTGCTCCTGCTTTTGCTCATGACAATGTTCTCAAAAGCAGCCAGAGTAAGTGAGCATTTCAATGACTACATTATATAATATACATCACAGAGCCTTCCATGATGCACAAAAAGACTACTTACCTTGAACTACAAGGTCCTGCCAAGACCTGTGACTTCCTCTCATGTTTCTGTCATTCCTTGTTCACTGCTTTCCAGCCTCACTGGTCTTTTCCCCTTTGGCCGTGTCAAGACCATGCTGCGGAGGCCTTTGCACTGGCTCTCTTCTGTGTCTGAGCTTTTAAGTGCAACTCAGAGATTTCCATTTTAGAGGGTTCTCTCTTCTGAACACCCTCCCTAGCGTGGGGTAGTTCCCCACCCTACTCTTTCTACCCTGGCTACTTTGTTTTATTTTGTTTATGGAAATTCTTACTCATTCATATGATCTTGTTTATAAATTTATGTCAATGTTTCTTGTCTGTTTCCTATACAAGTACAGTGGTACCTCGAGATACGAGTGCCCTAACATACGAGATTTTTGAGATACGAGCTGTAGAGCGAGCGATTTTTGCTTTGAAATATGAGCAACATTTGAGATAGGGATCATCGCGCGGATTGGCCAGCTGCACAAGACCCACCAGTTTACCATGACTCGAGCGTCTCATAGTTTCCCACGCCTCAAGGTTATGGTACAAATTAAACTCGTATCTGGAGGTACCACTGTATCTCATGGCATATTACCAAAGCGTCTCCATTTTTTTCTATGCTGTATTTCCAGAACATAAAGGATAGTAAATGCTCAGTAAAAGTTTGTTGAATTACAAACTGCAATTGGCAATAAAAGCCATTTCCCAGAGCTTATGGTATGTCTGATACTGATATATTCCTTACGCGAATGATCTCATTTACAGACTCGCAATGAGTTAAAAATCATTCGTAACCCCCATGTGAGAGACAAGACACTGTGAGAGATTAAAAGTCATGCTCAAGGTCACACAGCTTGGGAGGACTTGAACCCAGGTGTGTGAATGACAAGTTTATTCTCTTATATTAATGCTCTCTGTTTAGATTGAGTACAAACTTGAGTTGGTTCTTTTGTTTTTCTTGTTGCCACTATTTCAGATGTTCCCCCATCCCGCCACTATCCCCACCTCCCCCCAGCCCCTGCTCTTCTGTGGCGGGCAATGACCATTTAACAAAGCAAATGTTAGGTGTTTGGGCAATGATTTTTTTTTCTTTTTTATGGAGTTGACCAGCTCGGTACTCAGATGAAAATGGAAATGGCCCCATTCTTGGCGATCCCTCTGGTTTTAGGGCTCCATCCTGACATCATTTACTTTGGTGCTTTACGGATCGGAAGGGCACAATCCAGACATGCCCATGGATCCCCTACCTGGAGATCACTCCGAGAGACAGAGAGGCATGGTGGAGCACTGTCCAAGCTTCCCTCCTCCTCAGATGCCTCCCATTCATTCCCGCCCCTGCTTTAGCAAAGCTGGCTGGGGCACCGGCTCCATTTAGCAAAAACGATGAAACACAAACATTTATGGAGACCGCGCTTCGAATCAACAGGGTTTTCCTCAGACTGAGTTGCCGCCAATTATCCTCCATGCAATTATGGCGATCCCAGAAGCCAGCAGATGGGGAAGAGTTTTGTTTTCAAATGGAGGAGAAACCAATATGCAGGAAGAAAAGGCAGCTTGTTCATTTGAACAGACTCCAGGTGGCTGGTCGCCAAAAGGCAAGGAGCCAGGGAGCCAGGTCTGGCCCTGGATCAGTGGGCTGCCCCACGGACCAGAAGAACGGGCTCTGCCTTCCCAACTCATCATGCTGGTCTGCCGGCGACCTGCGTGGCCAGGACACCCAGGGAGAGACAGCCACAGAGGCCCGCAGCCTCCCGACCTTGACGCCTCTGGAACATCAAGTCCTGCTTTTTGCTGTTGTTCAGCAGTGACACGTGGGTGTGCTTTATTAAATAAAAAAAAAAAAAAAAAAAAAAGCAAAACTCAAGCCATATGGCAAACCTCCATGGACAGCTTTAATCTTTTGGAGTTTCAGGAAACTTAAAAGATCTTTTCCTTTTCTTGAGGATGAGCTTGTCTTAAACTTCTGCCTCTGGAGCTGACCATTCATGAGAGAAGCAAGGATGCAATTGCGCGGTGACCGTTGTATTTATACTTACAAGGTCCACCTTGGGCGCTGTCAGACATAGTGTGGCCAGTTCCAGGATTGGGAGTGCTGCCAGGGAATCTGGTCCCCCTTTGACAAGAGGGGAGCATTATCCCATCCAAGGCATGTGATTGGGAGTGTGGGGATGATTTACTCAGGAAGTTAATTGCGGTAAGAAAAGGTATTAAACGAGGGAAATGCCAAAATAATCTCAGCCCATAAGCCAATGAAAGTGGCTTGACTATGAGTTATGGCCACCTAGTAAAGAATGACTTACGTATGATGTCGTTTGAAAAGATGGGCCATTTCCGGTCGATGGGAAAAGGCACCTCTAACCTCAGTGTTGGGCCCCGTTTAGCTGGGTAACTTGGGTCACATCACTTAATCTGTCGGAGGCCTGGTTTCTTCCTCTGGGTTGAAGGAACATTCTCCCATTCTGGGGTGAGTTTCCCTAATGGGAGCTGAAACATGCATTTTTCGTTCGAGGGAGCAAAAATAGCCCGATCCATTTGGGGCTTTTTAAAGAGGCTGATTCCTCTGTAAGCACCCGAATGAGGTTGCCAGAGAACATATTGAAGAGCGCACGGGCGATTCGCTACAATTGCACATCTCTTACCGGAATGAACCTTGCAGGGATGGAGTGGGCTATGCAAACAGAAACAGCGGCGGGGACAAGACGGATGGTGTCTATTTGGATGGTAAGGGGGGAAAAACGCCCCAGAACCCTCTCGGAGGCAGGAAGCAATTTGGGAAGTGCTGCAAAAGACAATGATATTGTTCTTCTTCTAATAGGTGATCTACCCGTGAAATAAAGCTGCGGGGCCGCGTTTGTCTTGGTTAATAATGTCAGCGGAATGAGGAGGCTTAGCTGTAATAACTGTAATAACTGTGTCGATGTAACTGCTGAGCTGAATTTCCATCTGCAGCCTCATAATATATGACCTTTGTTATGCCTCCACCTGTTGATTTTTTAAAGGCAAAATTGGCTTGTCTGTTCTGTTCAGGGGACGGAGGCTGAGATAGGCCATTTTCCCCGGATAAATCAAGGTCTGGTGGGCGGTGATTTAATCTCACAAGTGTGTTTTTGGATTTGATTAAAATTGCGGAGAGAGAAGAGGAACA